>CM021106.1:241231397-241255962 GCA_007115665.2 Sequoiadendron giganteum | reverse complement strand
GAGAGAGAGGGAGAGATTGGGAGAGATAGAGCGAGAGAGAAGGAAGGAGGGAGGGAGATGTAGATATTGAGAGAAAGAGATAGAGATGAGTATATATAAGGAAGGAGAGATATAGAAGGGGGAGGAGGGAGGGAGAAGTAGAGAGATAGATAGAGAGAGAGGGAGGGAGAGAGAGGTGATATAGAGAGAGGAGGGAGGGAAGTGAGATAAAGAGAATGAGAGATGGAGAGAGGCAGTAAGGTGGAAAGTGGAGATATTGAGAGAGAGGAGGGAGGTAGAGAGAGTGAGGCAGAGAGTGATAGGTTAGATAGAGGGAAGGTGGGTGGGAGGAAGGAGGAGAGAGGTCAAATAGAGAGAGAGGGATGATACATAGAGAATTAAAGAGGTAAGGAGGGAGGAAGTGAGAGATATTGGTGAGATAGAGAGAAGTATATAGGGAAGGAGAGAGAGGGAATGAGGGAGGGAGAGGGAGAGACAAAGAGAGAGAGATAGAAGTATATAGGGAATAAGAGATAAAGAAGTAGAGAGAGAGGGAGAGAGAGATGGAGAGAGAGAGTGATGAGATAGAGAGTAGAGAGGGAAGGAGAGAGTTAGGGATAAATATGGGGGGGAGAGTGTGTGTGTGAGAGAGAAACACAAAGCGAAGGAGTAAGGTTGGGAGATTGAGAGAGAGGGAGAGAGGGAACGTGGGAGGGAGAGGTAGAGATGGAGATAGATCTAGAGAGAAGTATATATGGAAGGAGAGATTGAGAGGGGGAGGAGGGAGGGAGTAGAGAGAGAGGGATAAGTAGGGAGGGAGAGAGAGGTGAGATAGAGAGAGGGATGGAGAGATTTAGAGAGAAGTATAAAGGGAGGGACGGAGGGACAAAGGGAGAGAAAAGTGTGATAGAGAGAATAAGAGAGAGAGGGGAAGGAGGAAGGAGGATTGAATAAGAGAGAGGAGGGAGGGTGAGAGATAGGAAAATAGGGATAGGATAGATAGAGAGAAGTAGAGAGGGAAGGGGGAAGGTGGAGAGATTGAGAGAGAGATAGAAGGAGAAAGGGAGAGAGAGGTAGAGGGATATGTTATATAGAGTGAAGTAGAGAGGGAAGGTGGGTGGGAGGAAGGAAGAGAGAGAGGGGGAAGATAGAGAGAGGGGGAGATAGAGAAAATTAAAGAGGTAAGGAGGGAAGGAGGAATGGAGGGAGAGAGAGAGAGGTGAGATAGATAGAAGTATAGAAGGAAGGAGAGAGTGTGAGAGAGAGGTCTAGAGAATAAGGGATGAACAATGAGTGAGATAGAGTGAGAGAAAGATGATACAACTTGTTGATTACTGAAATTTGGCTATCTAAAAAAGTGTAAGATCTTCCAAAAACTAGAATTTGAATTATAACTCCTAGAGATCTAAAACCACTCTCAAACATCCTAAAACTATGTACATGAAATATAACTTAAAGTATAAGAAATTAAATGTCCATATGTAAATGTCAACTTATACTTTCTTATACTTTAAGTTATACTTCATTTATATAGTTTCCCTAAAATATAACAAGAAGAAAGAGACAAGAAAAAGAGAAGAAAAAAATTTCAATGTAGACCAAAACGCGAGCACGTTATAATGCGCTCGTATTTTGGAATTTTTTATTTTTAATTTCAAAAATGCACATTTTTTGAATTCAAAATATGCACTTTTTTGAAATTTAAACCATTACATGAGCATGTTATAATGCACTCGCGTTATGTGTTGGTAGTGACCAAGCCTAGGCTTGGTCACTACCAACCCATAACGTGATTGCATTTTACTATAACACGCTCACGTTTTCACTATTTTGGGATGAAAAAGTAATTTGGTCACTTTTTGGCCCTCCATCTTTTTGCACTTACCCTTGTATTATATCCTTAGCTAATTATTTAGATGATAGTTGGAATTAAATGTAATTGATGTAATATTATAACAATAATTATGATATAGATAACACATATTATATATTTTAAGATATATAAAATTATAAAATAACTCTTTAAATAAATAAAATAATTCTTATATAGAAAAAAATAAGAATGTCATAATATAATATTAAAGTGGAGAGTAATATAATAGCAGCTATTCTAATAATTAATAAAATAGTTGAGTTTAAATGTTTTGATTAGATTAAGTTTGGAAGGGCTAATACACATTTCAAAAAAACCATTAAGGTGAATGAGGGGCTCACAAGAAGTGAAGTGCCCAACAAACTAAAATAAAATATAAACTTTTCCAGTCCAACCACCAAAAAGAAATAGAGACAACCCATAGACCAAAGATCAATAGAGGACCAAAAAACACCTACAGGTTTCCCAACAACTCGAGAGCATTGATAACCTTCCACTTCTAAGCTAGGAAGTGGAGCTTCTCCTCAAAAGATAGGGGGGCTTTCTGAATAGCCTGAGAATCCATAGTGGTGTCCAAAGCTGAGCTATCCACCACCTTACCTTTCTTTTTTGTGTGACTATCATCACATCCTTCCTTAGCCATCTATTTTCAATGTCTCTTCCTTATCTCTTGCTAAAAGATCTAAATGGTGAAGGTAGTGTTCTTCATGCTCTCCTTACTCTAATCAGTAATAACCTAGAGGAACTATGTGGTCTTTTCTTGGTTTCTATGAATCGCATCAATCTCTATTTTTAAATTATTTTCATCCTCCTATGCTCCAACGATGGCTCTCATCTCTTCTATATCCTTATCCCAATTGGCCCAATGCTCAAATGACTTAGCCAGGGAGGCTATCATATCCCAAATGGCCACTATCCTCCACCTCTCATAGCCATGGGACCTAATATTGCAACACCTTATTTTATAGAATATGGATTCTCTCTTTGGCACTAATAAGCTGACCTAGGAGCCACTTGAGGATGTCATTCTAGATATTAACCATCTCTAAATTTTCATTGGTTTTACTGTGAAGGGGGTTATTAGAGGCACAATTTTCAAAACCCACCCTAGTTCAACATGGTTCCCCTCCAAATTGATGCAAAAATTAGGGGAATTTTGAAGGATAGGGTTAATAATAGGGGGGTGTTGGGGACATCAAAAACCTCCACATGAATAGGGAGTGCATGGGGAATTGGAAGGGGTGGGATTCCATGACTCATCCTTTGAGTTATCTAACTCACCGAACCAAGAAGTAGAAATAGGAGTAGGTTTTAATAGGGGAACACATTTAATATGGTCAAGATGGGTTTCCTCAACAACAAGGGTTTCTCCACAGGCACATGTAATATGACAAGTAGTGGGAGGGGTTTTGTCCTAGGTAATGGAGGATCTAGGGTTTGTAGGGAGTTTGATGGGGTCACGAATGACCAATGTATTCATTTTAATAGTGGTAGGGGAGGGTAACAAAGCAACCTGGTAGTGACATAGATGGAACATAAGACCTTGGTGAATAGGTAAATTATTTATTTTACCCTAGACATTTTTGATAGATTGTTCAAGAGAGGACAAATTATAAAAGGAAAATTTCATCTATAAATTATAACAAAGATGGTTAAGCATCACAAAAAAATGAGCATGAAAGTGATTGAACCTACCCTTGAGCATTACATACCTCATTAGGAATTTTGCAACCTTACTCCAAATGTCTAGGAGGTTAGCTCGATTGAAGCCACTTTCGAGTATGTTCACGTTTTCACCCTCTTTCAAAAAGTTGTCCATTTCTTTCTAATAATGGTCATTAGTCTCACGAGGAATGCACACACCCTCCAATAGAAGCCCCATAACCTTTGTAGTAATCTCGATAGTCACCATGAAGGAATACCCACTAACGGTGACAATACCATTCGCCCAAGAGGTAGTGAACTTCACAAAAATCTTGGGGTCATTCCCTTGCATGCCTTCCACATAAAAGGCTAGCTTTCCCCATTGAATGATGGGCCAAAATTCCTTGTAATTTTTCCACACCTCACAATTAGTATATTCTTCCTCAACTAGTTCACCCCCATGGAAATATTTGTAAACTCTAGAGCAAGGAAATAGTCTATAGAAATGAAAAGATGAATACTAGAGCCACACATAAATGTGTTTATGAAAATATTTCTTAAATGGACTAATTTTCCATAATTGAAAATCATGGAAAATATCAAAGAGAGTTGACATCGAATCCAACTTGATCTGAATTTGATAGTACTTTGGCATCATGATGGGTTAATTTGTACACATGCCTAGGGATATGAAAAATATTATCAAATATTAATAAATTTGGGGTGAAGACACCAATGTTAGCAAGAGGTTCAATATCTTTATTTCCATTTCTAAACACATGATTAGCTCTACAATTTTTGAGGGTAATCATAAGATTATGAGTTGACGACACAGGGTCATGGAGTGCCCAACAAGGATTAGCCTTCCCCATCAACATGAGAATAGTATTTTAGGAATCTCCCTCAATGAACAAGTTGGAAAGCCCAACTTGTGTGTCAATTTGGATGCCATTAAAAGCTATTGCTACCTCATAAAAGCTAGAAAATTTACCCTTGTGATCAAAAGTGACCCCACCCCCACTTGTTCAACCTAGGTTAGGTTTGGTTGAGCCATCAAAGTTAAGCTTTGGCTATCCAAGTTTTTGGGGGGGGACCAAGGAGTACTACTTCTATTAAACAAAATATGAGACCAAAGAGAATTAAGAACCTCATAAAGGTTCCAAGCTGATGCAATAGACACCTCTAGGTTATTATGATTTCATTTGGGCTTGTAGGAGGTAATAGAAATATTCTCAACAATGTGGCTAATAATCTTATTGGCCACCACTAGCTAGGGGGGATTTTTGTTTGTAAAAACATTTTTATTGCACTCCTTCTAGAGCACCCACCCAATGAAGACAAGAGATTGCCTTCACAACTCAACTAGCATAGGGTGGAAGACCAACGGGCACCAATTATCCAAAATACCATTAGCATCCTTTTGCCAAACCCAACAAACATTGAAAAGAGATTGATTTTTTTGTCTAGCCTGCCAAGAGTAAGAACATTAGAAAAGTAGGTGGGAAATGGACTTAGTTTCACTCTCACATAAGAAAAAGGAGTTACCAAGATGTAATCCTTTCCTCTACAAATTAACTAGGGTGAGAATCCTTTTATGATAGACAGTCCACTAGAAGAATTTAAATTTAGGGGGGATCCCAGGTCCTAGAAAGAATATTGTAACTGGTCTTAATAAAGTAACTCCTATCCTTAGAAGATATCAAGACTAAAGAGTTTGATAAATTGGAGTTAAAGAAATTGTGAATATTAACGGTTCTAAGAAGCTCTTTAATAGCCAAATGGAGGGGACATCAAACTAATTGGGATCAATCTTCCATCTAGGTGGAACAATAGAAGTATCTAGGTAACCAAAAACCTTAAGCCCCAATCGAGCATAAAGATTTGTCTTCATCATAGAAAAAACTAGATGAATACCAAGAACCAACGAGGAAAGCCATCTGTCATCCTAGAAAGAGACCAAAGTAATAGATCTAACCTGCCAAGATAGCCCAAAGAAAGAAAATCCTTGAACTTTAAGAGGTTATTCTAGATAATAGAGCTTGGAGGAAGAACACCATTTTCTAGCAAATAGAGGCAATCACGACCCTACAAATACATGTCCTTCAGGATAGAGATCCATTATGCCTTGTTGATTAGAATATTCCAAGAAATTTTAGTTATAAGGGCCATGTTGATCTATCTTGTTTTTCTCAAGTCTAAGCTGCCATAAAATTTTATAGAGCACATAGTGTCCGAATTCACCAAAGAGAACCAAATCCTCTCTTCAGTCCTCGATGAAAGGAATATTTGCTAGATTTGTTCATGTTTCTTTGACCACAACACATGCATAAAAAATAGAGATATTAGGTACACATCTAAACTTTGAAGGGTGGATTTGAGAAGGAAAAGCTTACCAAAATTGATAAGAAGAGCCCCCTTCCAAGTAGCAATATTTCTTTGAACTCTTTCCAAAAAAGTAGATGAGACTAAATTATCCACCTTGCCAATATTAAGCGGAATGCAAAGATACATTGAGGGAAGGGGAAGGATTTGAAAATTGAAGATTCTAAAAAATCCTACTATGAAGAGTAGAGTCAACGTTGAGAAAAAAATGTACTTTTTGTAAAATTGATGCAGTTCCCAAAAGTAACAAATTTTTTTATGACATTAATCCAACCTTTAGCCTCAGCCATTGCGGCTTCCCCCACTAAAATTGTATTATCAACAAATTTTTGATGGGAAATCAATTGAGACACAGAGGATGGGGAAAAAATAGCCAAGGTACCATTCAATACTTTGCATTCAAAATTACAACCAAGAACTTCAGCCATCATAGTAAAGAGATAGGGAGACAAAGGGTCCCCTTAGTGGATTCCAATAGAAGCCAAGAAGAAACCCTATGAGGTAGCATTCATAATCACAAAGAATCTAGGAGAGGTGACACAACCTTGAATTAGTTTCAAGAATTTACTAGAGAAGCCAAACCTATGAATTACTTCAAACAAAAGATTTTAGGACACTTTGTCATAGGCTTTGGAAATATCTAGCTTAAGATCCATACTTTTTTTTTTCTTTTTTCCATCGAGTGAGGGGTTTCATGCACCAACATAATAGCATTGAAATAATTTCCTACATCAAAACAAAGCCTTTTTGAGTAGGAAGGATCGATTTATTCAAAAAAGGTTTAATGCGATTGACCAACATCTTCGAGAAAATTTTATAGAACATGTTACAGAGATTGATAGGCCAAAAATCAAATAGTATTTTGGGCCCCAAATTCCTGGGGATGAGAATAATTAAAGTGTTATTGATTCCTTTGAGAATATTACCAATAGAAAAGAATTCAACAACAACAGTATTGACATCCTTACCAATGATATCCCAATAATTCTAAAAGAAGAAGTGTTATAAATCTGAAATAGATTGAATAACCCAAGGAACTTTTAAAGAAAAAATTAGAGCTACAGAAACTAGAAAAGTATAAAGAATGCACACCAAGACTTCGAGAGATTATGCAATTTCGATGTGACAATATTTCATAAGAGCTTAAAAGCTGAAAATATACAAAGAAAGATGCTTGAATGGATGCAAGAGTATTGAAAGAATGGATGAGAATACAAGCTAAGTAGTGAGTTTATATAGAACTTAGGAGAGGAGGTAGGTGGCAAATCCAACCAATAGGAATCAGCCACAAAAAGTAGAGATGGACCACCAAAAGTGGAGATTCCCACAAAACGTGGAAAGTATGGACCACAAAAAGTGGTGAGTGGTTCTACCCTTTAAGGATGGGGACACCTCATCACTTATCTCCTAGTTAGTAAATAATACTCACTTTATTATCCTAAGAAAGATTATTTAAGTGTAGGAAAAACCTAGGACTAAGGGAAAATAAATTAACCCACTAGGAAAATAAAAACCTACACCAACACCCCCCCCTTAAGCACAACTTAGGAGGATGTAAAACATGATGGATCTCGGAAAATGAGGCTAGGTTAGGTACCCATATACAAATAAAATTTCCCCCAAGGAAGAAGAAACCACCCTCCCACAAATAGAGAGAGAACACCCCCCTAATAGAGAGAGAAGTAAAGAAGGACTAAGTAGCCTCCCCTGAAGAGATCCAATGGTATATGCTTGAAATTGGAGGGAGAAGATAGTCCATGATTGTTCAACAACGTTCCTCCCATTAGGAATAAACACAACCAAAGGTGTATGCATGCTATCTCCCCACTCCTGAAAGGAATATGTAGGAAGAAAAGTCAAGATGTATGAAGTCTCTGAAGTTGGCTCAAGTATTCCCATGTCAATGTTGAAATCTATCAAAATCAAATCAAGTGTTCTAGGCCACATTGTTGAAGATGACAAATCAAGATCTCCTAGAGACTAATGTAGAACATAAGTCAAAGACTCAAGTATCTCCTCTAAATATGTCTTCTCCAAATGATGATCAAAGTATCCACACTCATGTCAAACTCTAATGAATGATCATGTAGAGAATGAATAGGAGGGTCAAAGTGTTCCCTCACAACAACTGAATAAGAATCATCTTCATCAAAGAGAAGATGAATACACTCAATAGTGTCTCCCAAATCTGCAATATGTGTCTCCATAAACAAGTCTGAAATGCCTATCAAGAGATCATCCCAAGCTGAATCAGGAAGACTATAGATATCCTGCTATAAGAAGTCATTGGAAGATTTCAAACAAGTAGCTCTAAACTTTGAAGTAGCAACAGTAGATGCAAGGAAAAAAGAGTGGTCCTCAGAAAGAATATTTATGTCCTCAATAGTATCATCTAGATCCAAAATTGACTCTAAAAAAAAAAAAGACATGTCTGGTAGAAATTGGTCCCAATGAACTAAATCTATAATAAAAATGATCTTGTTGCAATGCATCACTAGAGGCTCTTGACGAAACATCTCTAGACTTTGAATCTACAATAGGTGATGTCGATGTAATATCAGCATGAGAATGAGAATCAAGAGAATTATTTGTGTCATCTGAATATTAAATATGTGCATAATACTTAAGAAACTCTAAAGTTTCATCATCATAGGGTATATTATCTACATAATCAAGTGGAATGAGGTAATTCAAAACAAGATTATCTAAGAATAGAGAAACATGAGGGTCTCCAAACATCTTCCAAATTTTGGTCCAAATTATGTGGGGACATTCAATGCCCTCTATAGACAATAGAGTGCCATAATCAACTTGAAAACCAATTATTCCTATTACATGATCAATTTTATTACCCCAAATATTCTTTTTATCAGGTGTGTTTGGTTCAGGTATGAGTCCATAAAGGTAAGGAAAATTTTTTAGCCAGTTGAGATGGGTTAGAATTCCTTTTTTCTAAGACTCATAATTAGCCTTATTTAGGACTATCATACAAGGATGAGCAAAAAAACCCATGATACAATCCTCAAATGATTACAAAAGAACACCAAAAAGGGAAAATCAATACACTCCCACCCTTTTCACCAGTATCAAAGATCACCCGCCCAAATATTATAAGGTTGGCACTTTATAATTTAGTTTGTTTACAAAGCCTTTTCCAAGATACAATGCTCAATAGGCTCAATATAACTAAAATTACAAATTCTGATACAAAATAAACCTGAAACAAGATATAGAAAAATTAGCCTTATGGCTATGTAGTGCTCTTCAAGGCCTCTCCAACACCTATTTATTTCCAAAAATCAGAGCATCGGGGTGAAAGTTATCACATGTTGAAGAAATTAGCACAAAACAACTTCAACTTGAAATATTTGGAACAAAATGGCAAAAAATCTTCATAATACCTTTGTGGATGGAAAGTTCTCATCTCCAAATTTCCAATGATATCTTATTTCCTGAAATCCAATGCCTGAAGAAAAAGTTATGAATTTTTGAAAAATTGACTGAATTTAGCCTGTAGGAAACAGGTTTTTGAGCAAAAAAAGTTTACTTCTAATTTTATTTTTGAAAAATATACTCATTGTTTGTAGACAATAATAGAAACCCAAAAATATTTTAAAGCTAAGAACAAAACTAAGAAAAAAAAACATTTTTTGATCTAGAAAGTAGAAGAAAAAATGATTTTTTTAACCTTCAGTCAGGTGAAAAATGATGCGCGACAATTTTTGTAAAACGATTTTCTTCAGATTTGTGCAAGATATGCAAAATCTAAAAGATAATCAATCGCAATTTTGACCTTGGCTACAAAACCCATAAATCATTTTTCTCAAAAATGAGTGGAAGCTAGATTTTTGAATCAAAATGCAAAACGACTCCAATGAAAAATGGATTTCCTCAAACCCCCACCCACAATTATGTCAAATGATCTCCAATTTGGATGAAACAAAATCCAAATCTGAATTTCTCGAGCCTTCTAGATGCATTGGAATAGTAAAAAATGCTGCCAGTATAACCAAAAATGTTGCAATCACCTAGATCTCACAAAACACATATGCAAAATAAAGAGCTAATTAAATCTTTGCAAATCCTTTCTGACTCTCCAGATCATTCAAGAATGCAAGAGAAGAGCATACAAGAATCTAAGAACTTAGATTTCTCAAAATAAAAGCTCTGGTACCATGTTAGAAATCTAAATTAGATGAATAACCCAAGAAACTTTTTAAGAGAAAATCAAAGCTCCATAAACTAGAAAAGCATAAAGAATGCACACCAGGACTCCGAAAGATTATGAAATGTCGCTATGACAATATTGCATTAAGAGATTCAAATTTGAAAAGATACAAAGCAAGATGCTTCAATGGATGTAAGAGTATTGCAAGAATGGAGTGAGTTTATATAGAACTTAGGAGAGGAGGTAGTTGGCAAATCCAACCAATAGGAATCAACCAAAAAAAGTGGAGATGGACCACCAAAAGTGGAGAGTGGTTCCACCCTTTAAGGAAGGGGACACCTCATCACTTATCTCCTAGTTATTAAATAATAAACTCATTTTATTATCCTAAGAAAGCCTAATTAAGTGTAGGAAAAACCTAGGACTAAGGGAAAATAAATTAACCCACAAGGAAAATAAAAACCTACAACAATAGAAAGATGGGAAACTATCAAGCCTAGGGGCCATAAAAGGGCTAAGGTAGAACACAACCTCCTAAATCTCATCAATCAAAGCACTTCTTTCCATAAATAAAACCTCTTGTTGGGAAACAAAAAGGGGAATAACATCTAGGATGTCACCCGCTAGATAATTTGTTGAGGGTGGGTTGAGAAGGCTATGGAAGAAAGAAACACCAACACAAGCTAGATCATCCTCAGAAGTTAGCATGGAACAATCATCAAGGACCAACTTAGAAATAGTGTTCCACTTCCTATGTCTTGAAGCTGTCATGTGAAAGAACCTAGAGTTTTTATCTCCCTCCCAAATCCATTGATTCCTCGACCTTTGTTTCTAGTAAACCTCTTTCTATTCAATAATATTATGAAGTTCACTCAATAAGGCCTTTTCTTTAACAACTAGATCAACCATAGTATCGAATTCTATTTCTTTAAAAGCCCTCTTTTAAGAATTCATTGTTATAAACCCTCAATGTTTTAATCCTTTGTTGATCTATCGCACTCGGTTTCTAGTCTCTTAAGTAGTAACTCGAGCTATTGAAAAAATTGCTCTTACCAACCCTTTTGCCTAGGTCTATTGATTGTCAAGTGCATGTCCATCACCTTAATTTTCCCTAGGTCGGGTTGAAATATTTCTTGTTAAATGACTTAAGTCTTAAGTCACCTTTGCCTAAGGGTTAATTCTCATCAACCTAGTCATGGTCCCCTTTTGAAACTAAATTTATCGCATGTGCAGATTAAATCACCATTTGATCTCAAGGAATTGATGCTGGTCATTCCATGTCATCCCCATGCGATTAAAATAGTCTTCAATTAAAATTCATGGGGTCAGCAGGCTATTGGCACATGTACTCCTATGAGTGTGGGGCCTAGTATTCACTATGGAACACAACGCTTCAAGGTTTTAATCCAACGACTGAGATGCAATGGTGAGATCAAATCTCAACCATTCCCTACTCACCCCACACAATTAAAATAATGATTTAATAAACTCATGGGGTCAACGAGCTACTGCCATGTGGATTTTCTAGTCATTTAGAAAGAGAAAAGGTTGGCCCAAGGAGTAGATGAGTTATCATCTAGTTGGAAAAATCTTATTGGCCAATGGATTGGCGCACGATGGTGATGGAAATTTAAATATTGTTGACTCAATCTGAGTCATCCATAGTGCCATCTCAAGAAATAATTCATGGTTGATATTCAAAACTAATGATATGAATACCAAAGTTGTTGTGCTTCACATGATCGATCAATAATTACATAAGGGACATGCCAAGCCACCCAAATGTGATCTTAAAGGTATATGAAAGATTTGTTTCTTTTGCATAATTGAGTACAAAAAACAAATTTTGAGTATATAGGAAATTGAGAGGAGCGTTCCATGGTTCGACATGGTCAAACTTAGGGTTGCCTATGAGTAAAAGGTCATAAGTAAAACAAACACAATTTTTTGTGCTTTATTTAAACTATCTGGAATTAGGGTTAAAATTCACTATGATTTCAATGGAATTGGTTTTGTGCTTTGTTTTAAGTGTTTTATTGAGGTTCAAATTTTCTTTAAAAAGTCATAATTATGTCAAACCTATTAAAATTTGTATCTTTGATTTGAGCCCTAGGTTTGAATTGAGAAGCTACATCTTAAACCTATTTATGTCAAAATCCTAAACTTGTCTGAACTTATTTTGCCACCAATGGCACCCAAAACACAAATCGTGAGATCTACAACCCCATCTAGACTACTCTCCCAAGATATAGTTGACCAGTTGAAACCTTGCACAAATAAAAAGGTTGAGGGAAGATTTTTGTTCTATGGCCCTATAATTAGAGAAGGATTAATGGAAAATCAGTGCTCTATTAAGGATGTCAAAGTGCTTTTCACTGGATGACAATTGTTCTAGCACTTGTTTGGAAATAGAAATCTTGGGGTTCCTATTCGCAATCCTTGGAGATTAGACATGTGAAAGCTAGTAGTTCCCAATGTATACATGTATATTGACCTATTAAAAGATATTGTTGCAAGATATGATCCAATTTCTAGAGTTGTTAGAGCATTTAATGGCAAAGAAATGGTAAAGATAGCCAGATGAGTGGAACAAGGAATGATCCCTATTGATATAAATTTCTATAGAAAGGAATATGAGAATACCAGGGTGTTTATCATAACAATAATGCTACCTATACACATTGCTAGTGCTAGTGTAGGGAAGAATAAAAAATAAATAAGGATTGGTAAGGATGAATTAGAACCCTGCCCCATAAGGTATTTTGCTAACTTCTTCAAGAAAATAGTGTACTCCTTATGCTAGATCATTGGTTTCACTGCACATGACACCTTACGAATGGAGTATAGCTACATGGAATAATATTTACAACACCCAACATTCAATGTAGTTTATGACTATGCCACATATTTGTAAGAAAACATCCACAAGGGTTTGGTTGATTCAAAAGGTGGAAAGGACTAGGTACATTTCGAGTGGTATTCTCTCTTAATGCATATGTTCTTATATAAAGGTCAAAAGAATTTTGAGAAGGATATGACATTGAAGAAAAGGGAAGATGATATTGATTTAAGTTTCCAATGTTGGACCCAAATTCTTGACAAAGATGACAAGAAATTTGATTATGTGGTATTCCACAATGCCTTTGCATCTAAACTGAGGATATTCCTAGTTTATGACCCACCAAGGATCCCCAAGGAGATCCATGATTTTTTAAGACCCATGGAAAGGAGGATGGATCTAAATTTGAGCCACAATTGGGGGGATATATTCCCATATCCTAGCACAACAATCTTTAGATTTTATGGCACAAGTGTGAATCCATATTGCTACCAAGAGATGTGCCACTCAGGATTAGATTTCTGGAGGTTATGAGGCAATTAGGAGGAGCTCAAATGGAACACCTGCTTGAGACACTGAGAAAGGGCTCATTCTTCCCAAAATAGATAACATTTTCTGATTTTTTAATGATAAAGGGAGGATGGAAGGACTTGGTGCATCTTCTTGCACCATACAAATTGAAAACTATGCACCCAAGAAACCATGACCCTAAGGGTTTTATTACAGAATTGAAGGAAAAGAATAAAAGTGGTGCTTTGGTTCATAATTTTTATTATCTTGAGGATGTAATCAGGAATGTTTTTGACTTCCAAGAATAAGAGGAGAGGAAAGAAAAATATCTAGCTGTCAATACAATGGTGGAAAAAGTTAAAAGATCTGATCCTAATTATGACCCTATGCCCAATATCAAGGGTGAACTCAATAGAATTATAATGTATGTTATAAAAAATTTAGATGGCATAATGGGTGTCTTAAGGGAACAGAGTGCAGTATCAGATAAGGGGGAGTTAGAGGACGTCAAAGAAGACCCTAATGTAGTGTTGGAGGAAATACCTTCCTACCAACCACCATAAAAAATAAGATCATACTCCAGGAAGAAGAAGATAATAAATAAGCAACAAACAGTGCCAACCCCTGCTACATTAGAGGGGTCAAGTCCAAGTTCTCCTATGAGGTTAGTGTTATTACCTCTAGGATGGGCTCCACCTATTGTGATTTACGTAGACTCACACCTAGGGAGTCCTACTCCATTAGAGAAGCCACCACTTAATAAGAAAAAGACTGAGGTAAGAGGGGTAGTTGAATACCCTACTATAGATAAGGATGACATTCTTATTACTCCTAAATAAATGCAGCAAGGAATGCCTTCTCCCATAAGGGAGGTTGCCTCAAGTTCCATAGAAAGTATCCTTATACTGGAAAAGGCTGATCTTAGTGGTTTAAATAATGTAGATGATTTGAGGCGGGAAGCCTACAAATAATTCATTGAAGATGATTTTTTCATTGAGACAAAGGCATTCAAGGATTTTATATGGAGATCAAAAGCTTCAAAATGTGCAAAAAAATGTGGCTAGAGAAAGGAGCTTACATCCAAAACTCCTTGAAGGCATTGTTCAATAAAATGTAAGGAAAATTATGAAGGAGCTCTCTCTCTATGATTATTATAGATTTAAACAACAATGGTTAATTTCAACATACACATATTCACATAATAATTTATAATTTACTAAATTAATAACCAAGACATTCTTAATCGCAACTGATCTAAGAAAATAAGTACATTCATGAGTATACATAAAGAAAATTTAAATCAAACTTAAAATATACTATTAGTTTTATAGGTGACATGGAGAATTTAATTTATTAACAAAAATTGTATTATTCAATTCAATCTATAATCTTGAATAACTAGATTACAATAAAATTTATCACTTTTGAATGTCAATATTTTTTAACAATTATAAAATGTTAGATGTGTCTATTAAATTACGAGTGAATAAATAACTATTTAATGCATAACATAAGTCTTGACTGATAGATTTTAATTCCAATATTCTCACTTATACATGTATATATTTAAAAATTTGTACTAATTATATGGTTTAGTTTGAATAATATATATGTTCTATACTTTTGTTTTCATTCCATAAAAATATATCAAGAAAATATGCCATTGACAGTTGTGATGGCATCAAGTTAAAAATTCCATCATAAGCATTTTGCAAAATGAATGAGACTAGAATGGTGACAAACTAGTCAATGGTTAACTTTAGTATTACCTCTAACTAAGGGAAACTATTTATTCTAAAAGAAAAAATATTAAAGGGGATAAATATGTTCATGAAGTTATTTTACATTATAATATAGAGCACAACTAGTGTACTATCACTAAGACTAAAGGAATGAAGTAATTAAATAACTATAAATGTATCACTTGTGTTAATTAAAAAACAAATTGAACAATTAATTACTATCCAAATTTCTTTTTTATTTACATATTAAAATTTTCTAAATTTAAAATATCTTAGTAATGTTAAATTAATGAGGGCCACACTGCCCAAAACCCACACAAATCACAACAATAGATACCAACACATAAGATGAGAGATAGAAAATGCCTCACTTTCAATTATTTCTAGAAAATGAGATTATAGATTTAGAACCTATATGCTACAACCTCATGGGCTTGATTCATTACAACAAAATCAACTTTGAAAACAAAATATATTATTCAGAGCCACAATCTGCACTAATGGGGCCACCTTATACAACACCCACTTATCCCTTTTTATTTTACCCAATAATTGCCCTATAATTTTCTAGAAAGTGTAACTTTCCCTTTTGTTTTGGCACCAAAAGTCCCGCCATTTGATTTATTACCTAGGAAGAAATTTTAATTTAATTCACTTTTTAGAGGTGCCATAACTTTTGATTTGGGTGTCTGATTTTCTATTATAACATATTGTTGGAAAGCTCTCAAAGAGATCTACAATGATGAACCCATTGGAGACTAGTTCGTCAACTTTTTGAGCTATTTTGGGGCCTCTAAAATTTTCTATTTGAATTTGAAGCTGCATTGGAGAAATTTCTCAAGACAAAAACTTTAATATCTCCCAAACTGTGCAGGGTATTCAGATGATTCTTTCATGACTGGAAATGTTTTTTAGTTTCGCTCCTTGGGGTAAATTTTTACGTCCATACATGCCCATTTAGGATGACTTACTAAAAATAGTAAGTGATCATTTTTTTCCCATTTTGACTTCTAACTATCTTACACCCCTTAAATGTCATCATGGGACTCAAAAAAACTAAATAAAATAGGAAAAACTTTTTTGGGTGATGCAAGATATCCCTACACCACTAGATGCACCTCCATCAAACACCCAGGGTAATTTGAAAAGTGACCCTATCACTTCTCAGGAGTTAGAGGAAAACTAAGATGGCTAACCTTAGCCTCAGACAACCACGATGAATCTTCAATAGGTCTCCCTCTCCACATCACCAAGTACTCTGCATACTATCTCTTTCTTGTGCTTCTACCCACATGACTATCTAAAATCTCTTCTATCTCCTCCTTTTTGAGGTAGGTGTTTGAATATTCCACTATGCTTCCATTATTTCTTCATCAATTCCTCCTTCATGATATTTTGTTAAGTCTAGGATGTTAAACACATGTGAAATATGAATTTCATTAGACAACTCTACCTCAAATGCATTTCATGTGAGATCTTGCATGGTCCAAACTTCTTCATCTTTAACTTTTTGTATGTACCAACTAGAAACCTCTCCTTTTGCAAATAAACCATTACTTCATCTCCCATCTAAAACTCCTTATACCTCCTTTTTTTATCTTCCTTAGCCTTATATTGTGAGTTCATCTTATTTATATATGTTTCTTCACCACTTTGTGCAAATTCTTTAGGTTCTTAGCAAAATCTTCAACCCCAAAACTACTCTTCT
Source organism: Sequoiadendron giganteum (assembly GCA_007115665.2). Taxonomy (NCBI): domain Eukaryota; kingdom Viridiplantae; phylum Streptophyta; class Pinopsida; order Cupressales; family Cupressaceae; genus Sequoiadendron; species Sequoiadendron giganteum. Next base: position 241,239,117 of record CM021106.1, on the reverse strand, counting down.
CTCCCTTATCCATATTTCTCAGTTCAAAATAATTTCTTGGACTACTCCCATACACAATCTAGAATGGTGATTTATTAGTGCTCCTATTGACAAAATTTTTGTAAGCAAATTTTGCTTGTGGTATAATCAAATCCCATCCCTTGGGCTTATCTCCTACTAAACATCTTAGTAGGTTACCCAAACTCCTATTCACCACCTCTATTTATCAATTAGTCTATGGATGGTGTGTAGAACTAAAATTCAAATATTTCTTCAACTTCTCCCATAATGTCCTCTAGAAATAAACAACAAATTTGGTATCTCTGTCTGAAACTATACTCTTCGATAGACCATGCAGTCTCACCACCACTTTGAAAAAAAAAAAATCAATATGAACATCACTAGTCTTATGACATGGAATGAAATGTGCCATCTTTGTAAATCTATCCACCATCACAAATATGGAATCATGCCCTCTTTGTTTCCTTGGCAAGCCAAGAACAAAATCCATGCTAATTCCTCCCATGGCCTCTCAAGTACAGGTAATGGCTGATACAATCCAGTATTCTAACTTGTTCCTTCTCCCATCTGACATACTCTATAACTTTGTACAAAATAATTCATATCTAATTATAATTGTGGCTAGTAATAATTTTCACTAACAAAAGCAATGGTCTTATCTTGACCGAAATGCCCATCCAATCCTCCACTATGCTTTTCCTTGATTAGATTCTCTCTTATATTACTCCTAAAAATGCATAATTGGATTCCTCTAAAAAACATCCCATCTTGGATTAAGAAATTGTACCATCTTGTCCTATCCAATGTAATAGGTTCTAAATAACCTTCCAAGCTTCTGCAAAATCTAGATCTTCAAGATATAAACTCTTGAGTTCATTGAACCCAAAAAACTCTATATTCATCTCTATCAACAAATTTTTCCTTCTACTTAAGGCATCTGCAAATCTGTTTGACCTTCCACTCCTATGCTTCAGAACAAAAGTATGACTCTGCAAAAACTCAACCCATTTTAAGTGCCTTTGATTTAAGTTTCCTTAACTATTGAGATACTACAAAGCTTGGTGATCAGTATATAAAAAAAATTATTTGGGAAACATATAGCGTCTCCATTTCTTCAAAGCCTGAACTATAGCATAAAGCTCCTGATCATAGAAAAAATATTTCTTCTTAGCACCATTCAACTTCTCACTAAAATAGGCAATAGGTTTACCTTCTTGACTCAAAACAACTCCTATGGTAGTGCCACTAGCATCACAATCTACCTGAAAGACCTTATTGAAATCTGGAAGTGCCAAAACATGCTTCTCTATGACTTTCTTCTTCAACATATCAAAACTCTTTGTTGCTCCTACAGTCCATTTAAAATCCTTTATATCCCCTCTCATTGCTTCAGTTAGAGGTGCACAAATACTACTGAAATTCTTAATAATTTTTTTTGTAAAAGCTTTCTAGACCATGAAATGATCTTACCTCTATAACACTCCTTGGCGTAGGCCATTCAATGATAGCTCTCACCTTCTTTGGATCCATTTTAAGACCCTCTACTGAGATAAAAAATCCCAAATACACCAAATCCCTCTTCACAAAACTACATTTTTTCAAATTAATCAATAGATTCTCCTCCTTTAGCTTCTCAAGAACTCTTCGGATATGCATCAAGTGCTCCTCCAATGACTCTCTGAAAATCATAGTATCATACAAATAAACAATAACAAATTTTCATAAAAATTCTTTCAATACCTCATTAATAAGCTACATAAATGTTCTCGGTGTATTGGTTAGCCCAAATGGCATGACTAACCACTCATACAAGCCCTCCTTGGTTTTGAAGGCTGTCTCCCATTCATCTCCTTCTCTAATTCAAATTTGGTGATATCTACTCTTCAAATCTATCTTCATGAAGTACTCAACTCCACCCAAACAATACATAATGTCATCCATCCTTCGCAAGGGGAATCTATACTTGATGGTGAACTTGTTGATGGTTCTAGAATCTGTACACATTTTCCATTCCCCATCCTTCTTTGGTGATAGTACTACAGGTACTACACATGGACTCAAAATCTCTTTAATCAATCCCTTCTGCAAAAAATCTTGCACTTGTCTATTCAACTCTTCACTCTTTGCTGGAGTCATACAATGAGTTTCATTATTCAGAAAACTAGCTCCAGGAAACAAGTCCATATAATGACTAATATTCCTTACTGGAGGAAAAAATTCATATATGTTATTCGAAATTTTTTCTTGAAACTCATTCAATAAATTTGAAACCTCTACCAGTACCTAATTATTATCTTCTTTATCAACTCTAGGGATCAATGCAAAACACATATTCTCATGCCTCGTACCTTCTACGAACTTTCTTCCATCAACCAAACAAATTCCTGCATTACTGCATACCGTTTCTTTTACCTCTTTCAAAGGCTTCAACTTATGATGAACTCCATGTCCTTTGTCAAAGAATAGGTATTGGTATGTCCATCATGTATTTCTTGTTAATCAAACTGCCACGGTCTACCTAACAACATATGAAAAACATCCATAGGCATACTATTGCACAATACCTCATCATGGTAATTTCCAATCTTGAACTTTACTAGACATTGTTCATTTACCAAAGGTTTATGGTTCTTCTGTAACCAAGCAATTTGATATGGATTCAGATGCCTTTTCTCTTCAATTTAAACTTACTAACCATCTCTTTTGAAACAAGGTTATCAATCCTACCTCCATTAATAATAATATTGTAAACTTTACCTTCACACTTACATCTAGTGTGAAATAAATTCTTCCTTTGAGTTGGTTTTTTCTCCTCATTCAACAAGGATTTTCTACTAACAAGAACCTCTCATCTTTCTACTTCCTTAGAATGTGAAGACAACATATTCATCTACATGTGCAACTCATGCATTACCCTCAACTCTTCTATTGGTCCCTCCTTGATGTTGAGGACACTCATAGGCTCTATGTCCTTCTTCTCTACACTAGAAATAGGTTCCATGAGAGCCTCTTCTTCCTGGTCCTTGTCTAGATCTTCCTCTTCCTCTTTGGTTCCCATTATTTTGGTCATGAGGATAGTAGGTGTTATCTCATTTCTAGTTCTAGCTACTAGTGGATCTTTCACCCTTCTTTTGATCTCCATTTTGACCTCCATACGATCCTCCACTAGTATTTCCACCACAACCCACACCTCTTTGCTTACTTTCAAATCTTCTATTCAAATTTTCTTCTACCTTTAGAGAAAACTAATATGCATCTTCAATGGTAGACATTCTTACCAGACCCAACTCCTCTTGAATATTCGGCTTCAACCCATTTATGTAATGGGTGACTTTCTCCTTATTGGCCTCAAAATGGCCCATTCTAATCAAGACACGGTAGAATTCTTCTTGTATACTCCTTAATAGATTTTCTCACTTGTTTCAATCCTTGAATCTTCTTCAAAAAATCTAGCTCATAATCCACATGAATGAGCTATCTTTTTAATTTGTCCACCATATGATCCCATTTAGTTATTTTCTCTTTTCTTCTTTGATTTATTTCTAGTTGTACCTCTTTCCACCAAATATTTGCATGACCCTTTAGCTTGGTCTTTACAAATTTGACCCTCTCGAGATCTTCCACCTTGTCATACTCAAAGTACTCCTCCATATCACTGATCCAATCAATCAACTCTTCTGGGTTAAGATTTCCATAAAATTTAGAAACATCAATCTTTGGCCTTTTCCTAATCTTTGATATGGCCTTAAATATTCTGAATTTCTTTGGATCTACTGCATCCTACTCTTCTTCGAACTGTTCCTCATTTTTTAGCTTCATCTTCACTTTCATCACCTCTTCTTGGTTCAAACCCTTGAGGCAATTCCTCTTGTAGTGCTTGAACTTGTCTCTACAGGGCTCTAAATCCCTCTTCTGGTACAATAAAATTTCTTCCACCACCACGGTTTCTTGGCAAAGGTATTTTGATCACTTTTCTCAAAAACCAACAACCACAAGTCCTAGTACAAATTGTCTCATGTTCGGTGATCTATTTACATACTCGGGAAAACTTGCTTTGATACCACTTGATGAGGGACACACCGCCCAAAACCCACACAAATCACAACAATAGATACCAACATAGTAGATGTGAGATAGAAAATAACTCACTTTCAATTATTTCCAGAAAATGAAATTACAAATTTAGAACTTACATGCTACAACCTCATGGGATTGATTCATTAAAAAAAAACCAACTTTGAAAACAAAATATACTATTTAGAGCAACATTCTACACTAATGGAACCACCTTCTACAACCCCCACTTAGCCCTTTTTATTTTACCCAATAACTGCACTAGAATGTTCTATAAAGTGTAACTTTCTCTCTTTTTTTGGCGCAAAAAGTCTTGCCATTTTATTTCTTGCCTAGGAAGAAACTTAAATGAAATTCACTTTTTAGAGGGGTAGCTTCATAGGGCCATAACTTTTGATCGGGGTGTATGATTTTATTTTATAAAATATCGTTGGAAAGTTCTCAAAGATCTCTACAATGCCAAACCCATCAAAGATCAATTCGTCAACTTTTCGAGCTATTTCAGGGCCTCTAAAATTTTCTATTTGAATTTGAAGTTGCATTGGAGAAATTTCTGAGGATGAAAACTTTAATATCAACCAAACCATACAAGGTATTGAGATAATTTTTCATGACCAAAAATGTTTTTCAATTCTGCTCCATGGGGTAAATTTTCAAGTCCATACATGCCCATTTAGGTTGACTTACTAAAAATAGTAAGTGATCATTTTTCATCCTTTTTGACTTCTGGCTATCTTACACCCCTTAAGTGTCATCATGGGACTCAAAACAACTAAATAAAATAAGAAAAAAAATAAAAATTGGGTGATGCAAGATTGCCCGACACTGGTGGATGCTCCTGCATCATAAATCTAAGTATGTCTAATTTTTTTTTTTTTTATGTACAATGTTTAGTTTTGTAACCTGAGAAGATAACATCAACATAGTGATCGTAATATATCATACTTCATTTTATATACCTGACTATTTCATTACTTGTTAAATTTGAAAGTTATGGGAATTTTAATATTTTATTTTCGAACAGTTTATTCTCATCCAAACCATTGATATTTTTTATATCAAAACATGTTTAATTAATTTTGAATCAATTCTAATTTGTCTCTTGATAATTTAAAAATGAATAAAATAGGGCATCAAAATCTTAACTTTGTCTCATTACTACTACATTACTTTAAAATTTTGAGTTGCACATTAAGACACAATGTTTATGTATGATCTATAAAATTTATTAACTATTTTTGAATTAACTTTTAAGGAGAGATGAATTATTAAAGTAAAGAGAACAAACAAAAATATGAAATATTGTATCTAAACACTAACTAACTAATTAGTTAATAAAAATAATAATATCAAACTAACTTATGATACCTCAAAGATGAGTCTCCTCAACTATTTCCATTTTCTCTTTGAAGATTATTTTTCACATGTAATGTTATTTTTTCATTTCTTCCATTTGATTGTTGTTTGAAAGAGAAAGCATCTTGTAAAATTAATTTTGCAAGTTAAGAAGAGGAAGAAGATGAAAGAAACATATTTCAAGTCTCTTCTCTTAATGTGATTTCACGAAACTCTAACTCGGTTCTACTCCTTAATTTGTTTTTCCTTTTGTTGTTTTAGTTTTAAAGTATTGAATAGTATTTTTAATCATAACTTTTGTTTGGTTTAGTGGGTTGATCTTATTTTTGGATATGTCCTAAAAATCTCTAATTTTCAAAATCCCTTTAATTTTTATCTTCTAATTCTTTATTTATCATTTTGTGTGATCAGATATGTATAACTATTTTATGAGAGATTATTATTGAGGAAAAAGAATGTCAATGTTTACTTAAAATATCACAATTGGTGATTTGAGTTATTAAAAAATTTTAATATGTTTTTTTGAGATTAATAATTACATTCCAATTAAATTTTATCTTTCAATATCATGTGTATCATCTTTAATGATCAAATATTTTTAAAAAAGTATTGTTTGGCACAGGGGCAACAATGTTGTAAACTCAACAATTGATTAATCAAGTTTCCAATGAATTATAATAAAAATATGCATTATTATATTTTAAGATCATTAAAATTTTCTTTAAAATAAATTTTAAAAACAAAATTTATATTTATTTATTTTTTCAAAAGAAAAAAATTTACACTTAGAAACCAAAGTCCTCTGTACACAATTTACTTGCACGTTTATAAATTATGTTCTTAAATATTTCACAAGAGAAATTCACAATCATCCTTAATCCTTCATCACACTTTGTTTTCCTTCAAAACCAAAATTAAACTAATCAAGGAACCTGGTTTCCAGAAGTTTGAACAGATCCAAAAAGGGTGCCATGATTCCTCTTCAAAATCTAGTTCCTCCATGCAAATCCAAAACCCCCAAAGCCAAAAATTCCTTCCCTTCTCCATTTTTCTCATTTTTCATGCTCTCCCAATTTTTTTTCCCAAAATCCAAATGATAGCCAAAAGAAAAAATATCTCCTCACCCCAAAGTCAAACTTTCGAAAATATCTCAATTATCTCTATTTTTCCAATTTTCACATTAAAAATTTTCAAAAATGAAATTCCAACCTTTTTCAAATTTTCCAACTTAATTCTAATTCAAGAATATCTATATTTCCAAAATACATAATTAACTTCATTTCAACATAATTAATTTAATTAATTAATAAAATAAATCTAATCCAAGATTTAAATATTTTATTAATTACATTAAATTAATCCATAAATAAAATAACGTTTTTCACAATATAACCAGATTAATTAAATCAACAACTTAACTACATAAGCCATTCATTTAACTTTTCTAGCTTGCAATTTAATAAGATCTAGGCAAATAAGACAATATTAAAACCACTGAACCAGACTAAAACCGATGACACACACAAGACTAGGGTGATGGCTTGACATGAGAAGCCTAGCTACTATCTCCCAATCAAATGCCGTTGGCAATGGACATGCTCAACCCCGCGAAATTAGGTGGAGTTGATGTCCTATACCTGTTAACCTGCGAACAATAGAATATCACACATGTATATTTGCATCATATAAAACACACCATGAAGAGGGAATCGCGGAATCGCAGGGCGCTCACAAGCGAGTGATGCAATCCCATCCCCTTCACCAATACAGTATTACCAACTGACAAGTCTAACATCAATAATATAATCCAAACGTAAAACATCATTAATTCAAATATTCACAATGCTAATTCCAAAGCATGTCACAATAATAACATCCGAATAGAATACCATTATATCAAAATATAACAAGCACATCATTTACTGACAATGATCAAATAGTAATCAAGTACCAAAGTCCAAGCACTTAGAAAAAGAAAAAAATTTACACTTAGAAACCAAAGTCCTTTGTACACAATTTACTTACACGTTTATAAATTATGTTATTAAATATTTCACAAGAGAAATTCACAATCATCCTTAATCCTTCATCACACTTTCTAAGCCTTGATAAGAAACCAACAAAACAATAGGAGAGAAAAATGTTAAGACTATTGGCTCTCCACCCAACCATTGGATTGAAACTCAACCCACCCCAAGCCAAGGTCACATAGCTATCACAAAAACTCACACATATATTTCACAACTTCCAAGCCAACACTTATCACAAAAATCCTTCAACAATAACCACC
>CM021106.1:241090727-241229810 GCA_007115665.2 Sequoiadendron giganteum | reverse complement strand
CTTGCTTGATTGTTTTTCATTTTTTACAATAGATAGTGTCTGTGGGAGAGAAAATTTACATGTAAATGACATGACAACTATATCCTCCCTTGTATCTTCAAACAATGATGGGTGTGTGCAACAGGTTGAGTCTAATTTTTCACCAAAAAGTGGAAGTGTTTTCTTGGATTCTAAGAATTTGTCACATTTGACCTTAAAATTTGAAGCACTTAGAGATGGAATCTCAAAAAAAATCACTAATCATAAGATGTAGTACTTGGAGTCTAGTTTCCAAATATCTAATTTATGTTAATACCCAGATGATACAAATTGATTTTCAATAGGTGTTTCTAAAAAGAACTATTTAAAAGTAATTTTTTTTTATCATACCATGCACGTGTATGTCATCCATATTTTGACCTATATAATCATATTTTTCTAAATCATTTGGGTAAAAGATTTGTAACACACTGAAGAATGCTCATGATATTTTTGTATTTTTTTTTTGTTAATTTCTTATTGGCCATAGTCTTTGTTTTGAAAAATCATGTACGTCATGCATAAGATGACCTAAACTTATCAAATTTTTAATTTATTTTTCCAAATTGAAAATAATTTTCTGAAGTATGCTTTCATACAATTCTTCTATAAAAAAAAATAATTAAAAGTTATTAAAATACTAAAAAACCCTAATATTTCAAGTTTATGGACTAGTTTCATAAAAAATTAATAAGAAAAATAGAAAAAATAATCCAATTATAAACAAATACACATTTGAAATCTACACTATCTCATCTATAATGGGTTTTAATTTCACCAAAAAATCTGCAAAAAGGGTCTTGAGACATATGTCCAAACTTACTATTTTCTTGTGACATTGACATGACCTTCGAGTTTCATAAAAGCATAAAAAAATAACTTTCTATGAAATAGGATCCCATTTTAGAACAGGATCCTATTTTTGGTTCAGGGCCCTGAAGTGAAACACGATCTCATTTTCTAAATAACGTGATCTTGTTTCATTTTTCCCAATTTCAATTTTTTTCTAAGTCTGAAACTTCCACCTTAAGTGGACTCAACTTCGTGCTTTCACCCTAATGTAAAAGAGTACCACTTTGTGGTTCATATTGTTTACTCTCCTTGTGTTTCAAATCAACCTGAACCCAATGGTGTAGTGTAGGCTTACATAGACTCAGGGAATGGTATTGGAAAATTTATAATTTTCTCAAGACTAGAAATTTTCTTAATGATTTGACTAAAAAATCTTGGAAGTTCGGATATGAATTTTTTTAATTTGATACATTATAAGCTTTGCAAGTATGTTGTTGGTGTCATCATTAATATAAACAATTGTAGGTGTTGGTCATTGATGTCAACAATATGGAGATGGTTGGTGTTATCAATTGCTTGTACTAGTATGGATGTGTTGTGGTGTTTACATAAGTATTTTCATTAATGAAACTTGATGGATAAGAGTTTTAGTTGCAGTAAGCTCACTTGGTTTCCAAGTACTTTTGAAAAAAATTAATAAAAGAGTGTGTAGTATGACAGAGGTGTGTTCAGTTTTATAGTCTACATCTATTCATGGTTGAATATGTTCTTCTATATTTGGATATGATGATCATAGGTTTTTAGAGGTTCTATGTCCATAGTCTTAGGTTTTGGATCATACAACAATTAAAGTTTTGTTTGATAGTTTGTTTGTCTATATAGAAGGTTGTTTGGGAGAAATGGGATTGCTCCACATTTCTTTTCAATAAGGTTTCATATTTTCTAGATTTGTTAATGTGCTTATATTATTTTTAACTTCATTTCCTTAAGGTTTTAGGTGTTGATGTGTTCTACAAGGCTTGGTAGTAAGTTGTGTTATGTGGCAATATGTCTGGTTGCACAAAATGATGGTGTTTTCAGTTTTAGGTGGTTGTGGTGGAGTTGTATAATATTATGATGATGTTGGAATATTCTAAGATGTGTGGATGGTGTGAAGTATTTTTCTATGGTCCACATAACCTAGGGAAGCATGTTTGTGTTCACTTGTAGTGTTAGTTTAGGTTTGGTTGACCTAGTGTACTAGTGCTAATTTTGGAAGTTGTTAGCTATATGTGGATATGTTGGGTAGTGTAGTGATGTGGATTTTTGTCCTAGTTAACCCTTGGTTTGGTTGTCCTTCACTTCTTTCCACCATAGAGGTGTTTGGTGCTAACCTATTTTGGTGTTGCACGCTTGAGGTGCATAGATCTAATTAAGGCTGACCTAATTGGGATTGTTTAGGTCATGGATGGTATAAATACAAGGTAAATTATTGGAGATGAGTGTGGATTTGTGGAAGGTGTGCGCAACATGTGAATTTGATCAAGTATTGTGATCTAAGTGTGAGCTTCATGTCTATGAATCTGATGTAGTGAGAAGAAGGGTCTACATTTTTAGAATGATTGAAATTGCTAGAGGCAGTGAGTTGAAGGTTGTAGATGGAATAGAGTTTTAGTGATGGATTTCTCATATTTCCTTGAGATAGTGAATCTATTTGTAACAGTCTTCTTCTTTCTTCTTAGAAGTGAGCCACTAGGGACAGTGAGCCCTTGGCAATGATCCTAATTGTATTTGGTGTTGCAATTCATATATATGTGAGCTAATCCTCATATTGGTTTTTCCCTTGTTGATTTTTTCATGTAAATTTTTGTTCTTGTGTGTTTAGATGCATTTGCATTAATGTTTCATATATTTACATTATGCTAATGCATGATAAGGGTTTAAGGGCTAATAGAAGGGTTTAAGGGCTAATAGGGGTTTGAAAGTTATTGAGGGATTGAATTATTTTAGTGAACAACTAATTCACCCCCCCTCACAATTGTCCTGTGTATCTAACAATTGGTATCAAAGTTGTGGTTTCTTGGAGAAAGCTTAATTAATTCAAGTAGACATGGACAAAACATAGGAAGGGTGTCAATACTCCTATGTTCAATGAAATGAATTATAATTATTAGAAAGCCAAGATGGTGTCCTTTCTATTCTCTCTTGGATTTGGTTTCTAGCAGTTAGTTAAAAAATGATATACTATGCCTAATATTGGTATGTCAAGTGATGATAAAATCAAGGAATATGAGAACAATTGTAAAGAAAGGAATGGATAAGTCAGAAATTTGCAAAAGATGTTTGGAAAAAGTTAAGAGAGCATTTATGAAGGAGATGATAAGGTCAAGAAACCAAAGATGCAAAACTATAAAGCTAAATTTGAAACCCTAAGGATGTCTAATGATGAAGATATTACATCCTACATTCTCAAAGTAGATGAGGTTGGAAATGCCATCAATGGTCTTGGTGGTAAGTTGGAAAAAAGAAAAGTGGTGAGAAAGGTATTAAGAACTCTTCTTAAAACTTATAGTTATAAAGTTTCTACTATTGAGGAAGCTTATAATTTGGCTAATTATTCAAGAGATTAGATGTTTGGTGCTTTAGTTTCTTATAAATTGAGAGACTTTGGTTAAGATGATACAAGGAAAGAAACTACCATTAAGGTCTGCAATGTAGAGAAGTTTGATGAATCAAATTCATATGATCTACATGAGGTGGAAGAAAATTTTGTAAAAAGATTGAAAAAGGGCAATGGAAAATATAGAGGTAAGTTACCCTTTAAATATTTCAATTATGGAAAGATAGGTCATTATGCTTCTAAATATCTAATCAAAGTTTCAAATGATAAACCTTAAGATCATAAAGGAAATTATTTCAAGAAGATTTATTATGTTGAAAGAGACAATGGTGTATTTGATGATGAAGAATCTAATTATCCTAATGAAGATAGTAATGAATGCTTTTTCATGGCTCTAAAATTTGAAGTGATTCTAAAAGACATGTGAAGGAAAGTGCTATAGTAACAGGTCATAACATTGAAGGAACTATGGTGATTTCTTGTCATTCAAGAGAAGTAATAAATTAATAGATAATTGATAATGGATGCTCAAATTATATGACGAGTGATAAGAGTAATTTTGTTAAACTTCAGAGGTATGATGGTTCTCTTGTTAAGTTTGTTGATTATACATCTCCTAAGAACAATGCAAAAGGTGCAAATAGTTTTGATGACAAGCATAAAATAGATTATGTTATTTATGTCAAGGGTCTCTGATATAATATTCTAAGTGTAGGAAATACATGTAGTAGAGGATATAATCTTGTGCTTCAAGATGATGGTTGTGAAATTAGAAAAGGAAGATCTAGTACTTTGGTTATTGCAGGAACAAGAACAAAAGGTAATGTTTATTAGCTCAAAGGTAGTGGTGCTAAATGCTTTAAATCTCAAATCAATGAAAGTTTGTTATGGAATAGAAGAATTGGTCACATCAATTTTGATATCCTATTGAAGATTAATTCTATTGATGTTGTGAGAGATCTGATAGAGATTACAAATCTTATCAATGGAACATGCAAGGAATGTCAGTTTGGAAAGAAAAAAAAGAAGAGGTTCAAGAAAAAATAATATTCTACTACGTGTCCTTTGGAGTTGGTGTATAAAGACCTATGTGGACCTACCAAAATAAGAAGCTCACATGGTGACATGTATTTCATACTATTGATTGATGATTATTTTAGAATGACCTCGGTGACATTTCTTAAAGAAAAATCAAAAGCTCTATATAAGTTCAAAGAATTTAATTCTATGTTTGAGAATCAAATGGATATGAAAATCAAATGCTCAAGGTATGACAGAGGTGGCGAGTTCACCTCCAATGAGTTTAATATATTTTGTGAAGATCATGGAATTAATAGGTATTCATCAACTCCTAGGACTCCTCAGTAGAATGTAGTTGTGGAGAGGAAGAATAAAACAGTTCAAGAAGCTGCATGGATAATGATGAAGGAATAAAATCTACCAGATATCTATTGGAGAAAATAAATTCATACTCCAATCTACATTCTTAATAGGGTTCAAATAAGAGTAAACATTTCAAATATTCCCTATGAGTTACGGTATGGTAAACTTTCTATTATGAAGTATTTCAAAGATTTTTGAAGTAAATTCTATATGAAAAGAGATGAAGAAAACATAAGAAAGTTTGATGCAAGATCTAATGAAGGAATCTTCCTTGGATACTCTACAAGAATCAAAGCTTATAGATGTTGTAATAAAATGTTGAAGAAGATTGTTGAGACTGAAAGTGTTAAGGTGGATGAAGAACCATTGTAGAGTTTAGTAATGATAGAAGGGTATGAATTTGATGAATTCCCTTCTAGTGAAGAAGAAAAGGATGAAGACAAGGAAAAAGAGATGAGAATTGAAGAGGAAGAAGTTTTGAAAAAGATCCAACAGACTCCTAAGTATTTGAAAAATAATCATTCTAAATATCAAATCATTGGAGATCAGAGAAAAGGTGTGTTGGCAGGGAAAAATGAAGCTATGACAAAGGAACAAGTAAAATTTTGTTTACTTTTAGAGGTAGAACCTAAAATAGTGATTGAGGCATGCAAAGATGAGAATTAGATCAAGGCTATGAAAGAGGAATTGGATTAGATTGAGAAGAATTAGACTTGGGAATCAGTCTGAAGACTTGCAAAAAAATAATGTGATAGGAAATAAGTGGGTTTTTAGGAACAAACTAAATGAGGATGGAAAAGTTGTCAAAAAAAAGGCTAGACTTTTTTGCAAGGGCTAGTCACAAGTGGAAGGAATAGATTTTGAGGATACATTTTCTCTTCTAGAAATAATTAAAGCCATTAGAATGTTTTTGGCATTTGCAACACATAAAAACTTCAACATATATTAGATGGATGAAAAATTATACATTCTTGAGCATTGAGTTAGAAGAAGAGGTGTTCATTGAACAACTTGAGGGTTTTTAGTTATCAGATGATGTAGATATGGTCTACAGATTGAAGAAGGCATTATGTGGACTCAAACAAGATCCTATAGATTGGTATGCAACATTAGATAAGTATTTTTTTCAATAAGGATTTAGGAAAGGTACTATAGATAGTAACCTTTACTTCAAGATTGAGGGAGAACAAATCCTGATTATGGTAGTGTATGTGGATGACATTATCTTTGGAGGAAATGAGGGTATGTACAAGAATTTTTTAGAGGAAATGCACAAATATTTTGAGATATCAATGTTTGGGGAGATTAGTTTCTTCCTTGGATTAAAAATCAATCAATCAGAAAAAAGGTACTTTCATTTCATAGTAAAAATATGTGAAGTAAATTTTGAAGAATTTTGGAATGGAGGATTCTAAACCACTATGTAATCCTATGGTTACTAGTTGTAAGTTGAGTAGAAATTATGAATCTACTAAAGTTGATTAGAGAAAATATAGATCAATGATTGGTGGATTGCTATATCTAATTGCTACTAGACCAAATATCATGCATTAGTTTGTCTTGTGGAAGGATTTGAAGAGGATACCAAAGAATCTCATATTGCAGCAATAAAGAGGATTATTTAGATACTTGAAGGGCACCTTAGATTTTGGTTTATAGTATCCTAGGGATACTGGTTTCTCCTTGACTACATATATAGGAGGAGATTTGGTAGGTTTCATAGATGATAGGAAAAAGTACAAGTGGAGGTGCTTTCTTTCTTAGAAGTAGATTTGTTTATTAGTTGACTAAGAAGAAATATTCAATGCCATTATCTACTACAAAGATAGAGTATATTGTAGCAACATCTTATTGCACACAAGTATTATGGATGAAGCAAGCATTGAAGGATATCCAAATATCATATGATGAACATATTTCTATCTAATGTGATAATACAAGTGCTATAAATATACCAAAGAACCCAGTAATGCATTCAAGAACAAAACATATCTCTATCTGGTATTACTTTGTAAGAGAAAAGGTTGTAGATAATGAGTCGAAGATAGAATATGTGCCTAAAAAGGATCATTTTTATAGATATTTTTACAAATTCTCTTCCTAAAGATACATTTGAGTGCCTTTGGGAGAAGTTAGGGGTTACTGCCACTCCTTTCAACTAGATGTATAAGTCAGTGCATCTGTCTAAGTGAGCATTCAAGATACATTATTGGTTCTAGACAAATGTTGAAGGATACCGCTTAGGGGGAGTAGGTAGTAGTCTTTTTAATTGATGCAGTCATATGGAGCATATTTTGTGCCACTAAGGGGAGGAGTGTAGAAAAGTGAGTGCAATGGAGAGAGAGAGTAGTTTCTTTCTCATGTTCCAATTCTTTTCAAAGAGATGTATGTAGATGATGTGTGAAAGGTATAGATTTTTCTCTATGAGTATTATCAAAGGGGCAGAGAAAAAGTGTCCAATGCAAGAAAGAGAGTTGGATGAGTCTATGGCCCTTTTCCATTGATGTCAAAGTGGGAGAGAGTTGGTTGAGAAACCATAGTGTAGAGGAGCATTGCATGAAAGAATATGGTTTGAAAAATATAGAGGGCGAGAGTTTTCACAAGAGAATGAGAGAATGAAGAAATCCTTAGGTAAGGGGAGAACAAGTTTACAAAGAAAAAGTAAAAGAGAGAGTGTAAAAAGTAAAGAAATGTCCCAATAAGGGGGAGTGGTGCCTATTTCAGTTTTTTTGCTAGTTGATTTTGTTGTCGCTTTTGTTATTGATGGTTTTTCAAAGAGCTATTATTATCATCAATGACAAAGGGGGAGATTGTTTCAAGTATGTTATTGGTGTTTTCATTGATGTCAACAATTATAGGTGTTGGTGATTGATGTCAACAATATGGAGATGGTTAGTGTTGTCAAGTTCTTGTGCTAGTATTGATGTATTGTGGTTTGATAAGAAGGTGTTGTGGTATTTTTATTAGTGTTTTGAATAATGTCTTGATGCATAAGAGTTGCAGTTGTAGTAACTTCACTTGGTTTCCAAGTGATTTTAAGAAAATTTGAAGAAAAGAGTGTGTAGTGTGATAGATGTGTGTTCAATTTTACACTCTACATATCTTCATGGTTGAAGATGTTCTTTTGTGGTTTGTATATAATGATAGAAAGTTTTCAAAGTTTATATATCCTGATTCTTATGTTTTGGATCATATGGTAGTGAAAGTTGTCAAAGACATTTTTCTGGGATGTCTGTAGATTGTCTATAACTTACTTCCCTTGAGGTTTCAAGTTTTGAGGTGTTCCATAAGGTTAGTTAGTAAGTTGTGTTTTGTGGCAGTGTGTTTGGTTGCACAAAATGGTGGTGTTCCTAGTTTCATGTGGTAGAGTTGTAGAATATTCTGATGATGCTGAAATATACTAAGATGTTGTGTGGATGTTGTGAAGTGTTATTGTGTTTTCTGTGTGACTTGGAGAAGTATGTTTATGGTTGCTTGTATTGTTATTTTAGGTTTTTCCAGCCTGATGTGCTAGTTCTAATTGTGGAAGTTGTTAGCTATTTGTGGATATGTTGAGTAGCATGGTGATGTGGATTTGGGTCCTAATTAACCATTTGTGTGGTAATCCTTCACTTCTTTCCACCATGGAGGTGTTTGATGTCGACCTATTTTGGTGTTGCATGCTTGATGTGCATGTGTTTCATTAAGGTTGACCTAATTAGGATTGTTTAGGTTGTGGGTGGTATAAATACAAGGTAAATTACTAGAGATGAGTGTTGGTCTATAAAGAGTGTGTGAAATAAGATAATTTGATTAAGTTTGGTGATTTGAGTGTAATATTAATTCCTATGACTCTGATCCAGTGAGAAGAAGGGTCTACATTTTTAATATGCTTGAAATTGCTAGAGGTAGTGATCCAAAGGTTGTAGATGGCATAGAGGTTTAGTGGTGGATTTCTACTATTTTCTTGAGATAGTGAATCTCTTTGTAATAGTCTTCTTCTTTCTTCTTGGCAATGAGCCACCCGGTAGTGAGCCACCCAATAGTGAGCCCTTAGTAGTGATCCTTATTGTATTCGATGTTGCAATTCATATAAATGTGAGCTAATCATCATCGTGGTTTTTCCCTTATTTATTTTTCCACATAAATATGGTATTCTTATGTGTTTGGATGTGTTTACATTACCCTTTCATATGTTTACATTCTACTAATGCATGATAAAGGTTTAAGGTCTAACAAGGGTTTGAAACTTATTAAGCGATTAAATGCTTTTAATGAAAATTGATTCACCCCCCTTCCCCTCAGTTGTCCTATACATCTAATAGTAATGTTTGATGTTCTATATCAAAAATATTAGAATGGTCTTCTTCTTTGGTGTCTCACTAAGTCTGAAATAATCATTTCCCTTCAAGAAGCCCTTTCAGACTCTAGGGGTGGAAATTTTGGTGGTAAATCCTTGGTGCATAAACTAATTCATATGGGATAATTTTAGAAATAAATAGAGTAGGAATTATTTTCCTTTGTCAAGAAGTGTCGTTAATGTCAACAACACAACAATCTCAATCAATCTCCCGGAAAAGAGATTCAAAAGCAAACCTCTCCTTGGCAATTTGCAAAATGGGGGTGAGCTATTATTGATAAAATAATACCTCCTTATTCCAAAGGAAATACCTTCATCATTACCACTATTGATTACTTTAGGAGATGGGTCACAACTATTATACTTTGATCCTCTAATTTTGAAGCAATTTGTAGCTTTCTTCTAAAAAATATCATTTGGTCATTTTAGATTTCTTTTTATCCTTGTTTCTGATAATGGTACTTCATTTAAGAACAAAGAGGTGAATTAATTATTGTTAAAAATTCATATTCAACACCACTTTAATACACCATACTATCCTTAGTCTAATTTCCAGGTGAAAGCATCTGCTAAAAATCTTGAGCTGATCCTTCAAAAATAATAAAAAAATATGGTAAGGATTGGCATACTCAATTAATGTACACATTGTGGGCCTATCACACAAGCGTTTGTATGGCTACTAGTACAACCCCATACAACCTCATTTGGTGTTGAGGCTATCATGCCTTTAGAGTTTGAAATTTTTTCCTTGTAAGTTTCCCTTAAAGGATTAATTGATGATGACACTTACCATGTTGAACATTTAAACTGGTTTGAGTTTCTCGATGAGCACCGATTAGAGGCCCTAAAACATCTCCAAGCTTCTCAATTATCTATTTCTAAACATTACAATCAAGGTGTTATTTCCTGAACTTTCAAAGTAGGTGATCTCATTCTCTATGAGAATTAGAGGAATGTAAATGTGCCACCTGACCAAAAGGGGAAATTCAGCCCTAATTTGTTAGGTCCTTACATAATCACCTTTGTGTATGGTTCTAGTGTATATGGACTATCTTCTATGGATGCAATTCCTCTAAAAGAACCATAAAATGCAATGCATCTTTGTCAATTCTATGCATAGGGTCTATATGGCATGTGCATGACACTCATCCCTCAAGGGTTGTAGTTCATTATGCTATGATATTTCTTCATTAACACACTATTTTCTCAATATGTGTTATTGTATGAACATGTGTATGTAATTAATATCTTTAATTAAGAATTATATAGACATATGTTTTATTATGCTATGTATCCATGCATTGTATCTTATTAGCATCTTTTGGTTAGGAAATTAGATCATCATTATATTTAATTAACCATACCTCCAATGTGTGTTTATTAAATCATGATAGCATGTAATCTAGAAACATACATCCATAAACATGCATTCATCACATAATCATACATGAAATAAAAGTACACATAAGAACATCATGATATTTGTAAAAAATATCATATATATATATATCAAAAATTTCATGTACATGTATCACACCACTATGTCAAAATATTGTGTCTCTATATCTATATGTGTTCATCCAATAAAAATTCTATACATCCAAAAATGATGTGGTATACAAAAAACATGGCATATACAAAATTTGGTCTTAGCCCTTGGGAGCATGGCTCCTTAGGCCCTCTAGCACTAGTAGTGATAGAGGAGGGTGTTGGATCAATGTGTATGAGTGAAACTGATGTGACCATGACATAGATGTATTCCACACTCACAATCCTTGTAGCTCACCTTGTACCTTGGTTTCTTCCTTGTAAAGTTGTGTGACCTACTCCTGCATCAATGCCTTCCATTCATGAGCCTATCGTAACTCCTCCTAGATATGTTGTAGCTTAGGACCAGGGGGAGCCATCTTCATTGCCTCTTCCTTCCTACCAAGGTCACCGACCTTGCTCTACAAGGAATCACATGCCTCCTTGGAACTCTCTTCTTGTGTGATGGCCTAGTCTTTCTCAAATAGGGCTATGAGGAGCTATGTCGCCTACTAATCTCATTGCCAGAGATGGAAGCTGTGTAGAAGAACAAGTCAAGGGAGCTTGTGTTATTTCTTATGGATGAAAATCTATTGGGAGAAAGTAAGTCTTCAAATTGGAAAGTGATATGAATGATAATTTTGAGAGTTATAATTCTTGATTGGTGGCCAAGTGGTATGTATAAAATTATAGTATTGATTTTGATGAAAAATTTCACCTATTGTATGGTTAAGTACTATTAAAGCTATTTTATCTTTTTTATAGTCTTGATTTTGACTTAGAAAAATTAGATGTCAAAATAACCTTTCTCTATAGTGATCTCTATATGGAGATTTATATGAAGTAACTGGAAGGTTTTGAAGAAAGAGTCAAGGATAATATTATTTCCAAGTTGAGAAAAAATTTGTATAGTTTGAAGTAGGTTCAAAGGTGTTGGGACAAGTGGTTTCTTCTCTATTTTATTTAGTTATCGGTTTAAAATGGTTGATATGTGATCATTCAACTAGGAAAATCTTTTTAATCCATTCTAGAGTGGTAATTAGCTAGTTAATATATTGTTTTGAAATATTTTTGAAAAATTTCCAAAATAGATATTATAATGCCAAAATTTCTAAGGAATTCCCAAAATGTGAAATTGATAGTGGAAAATGGTTTTTGGGCACTTTTAGAATAAAAGGATATCATCCACTTTTTGAAATTTTGAATTTTAATTTTGGTAAATTTTTAAGCTGTTTTAATGGTGATTTGTAAAATTCTTAGTTTTTGACATTGAAGAAAACTTAGAAAATTTAAAATGTGAAGGTAAATTTCAATGAATTAGAATGGGGTATTTCAAGTCTCCTTCATGTAATCTTTTTTTAAGTCATTTAATATTATGTTAAAAAAATTCATTAAGTCAAATTTATTGCATTAGTTTTTGTGCCACATTGAGTTTTGTGAATGTGATGAACCTAGGATTTATTCCTTTTTTCCTTGTGAATATTTATGATTTACTACATTATTTAATGTAACCAATGTGATTTCTTGGATATTCCATTATTTTAATGCCAATGGTTTATGTGATTTAGATCATTCTATGATGATTGATTGTTCTTTATTTGCGTGTGTGATGTGTATTATAATATTTACTCTATGATTGGAATGAGTGTATACCCTTATTCCAAGTGTATTTTTGTGAGTGTGTCTAGTCTATGTGACCATCTACAAGCATTGTGGGAATGAAGATTTTGGTTTTACATGGTACGGTGGCGTGGAAACCACTATTGGGGTTGTAAGGTTCAAGGAGTGAAAGCGATATTGGTATCTTCTTCCTTCTTTGTTATTTCACTTTGTGGATAGTTCAATTCAAAGTGAATTATTATGAAAAGTACATTTGAGTCCTTTCCTTATGTAAATTTTAGTATTTTATCTCTAATTATGTGTATTGATGTTGTTGTTAGGCATGATTGAAAATGTATGATGTGTTATTTATGCCTTGTAAGTTTAAAATGAACTTAGGAATATTTATTTTAGGTTTAAAATGAGCATTAGTGTCTTCTAGTGTGTTTGGATGACCTAGTGATATATTTGGGTGGATTGGTAAGCTCAAGGGGCTCTAAAATAACCCATATTGTTCTTATATTATTTTAGGTAGTTTTTTCAGCTATGGGGTAGCCTAGTGTGTATTGACATGCTCCAAATTACCTATCTCTATTTGTATGATCTAGTTCTATGTTATGTAGCCTTGTTCCCCATACAAAAAATAAAATGAAAATTCTCTCTATCATGGTTATCTTATGGTTTTTAAAGCCCAATGTAACTTTCAGATAATTTTATATCATGTATCTTATCCATGGTGATTGTTTTCATCAACTAGACCTGCAAAAACCTAGTCAGGTTATATCCTTTCTAGGACATGACCATTCTTGTAAATTTTGAGACCTCGTATTGGTAAGCCATGTAAAAAGAAGATATTCATCATGGTCTTGGGGTTCTATGTGCATTTATAGCTTTCCTTAAGTTTATTTGTTGAGAACTTATGGATTCTCTTGCATCATTTTATGTGTGATCTCTTGAATTTTCCTAGTTGCCAGACCTAGGGTTAGGGAGATTGTACACTTTGTGTTGTGAAGTCTTGGAAAGGTTGTAAAAATTCATGGATATCCATGTTAGTGTTCTCAATATTCATCAAAGGTCTTGAGGTGTTGTGTTTCAAGAAAACATGGTTGTGGGTTGTAACTTATCATCATGTAGGAGTTGTTCTCTCTTCCTCTCTCGTATGTTCATTGTGGTGGATTCATACCACTAGTGGTTAGTCTTTTGTTGTTTCAAACTTATTTATGTAATGGTGGGATCATCTTGTTTTTGTTATCTTTGTGTTATTATGTTCATGCAACACTTGTCAGATTATTTTTTGCAAATTATTAGTTATCAGACACTTCCAATGCCCCCTACCTTTGGCAGATTTAAAAGACTATTTTTTTATTATTGGTGAATGAAAAACATTCTCAGATTACTATATTTTAAAATTAATGGATTCTTCATTTCCTAAGAACATGGATTATTTCAAATTGCAATGGATATTTGGATTTCTTTGTTTCCTTAAAATAAAATAAAAAATTTAGTGCCATTTCTAACTATAGGGATCATATATAATTCAAATAGAAGTTACTGTATCTCCCTACCACTATTGTATATATGTTTGCATTAGATGAATTGAATGTGTTTGAAAATTTAAATTCTCAAAAGAAAACAAAGAGCTACTAATCTATTTCCTAATCAATTGGTAATACACAAACTCAAAACATGAAAGCACAAGGAGACATGCAACTTTCGTTTGTATTCATTAAGCTAGAAATGATAATATAGAAGGGAAAAACATAAAAAATCAGAAAATAAACTCTAACTATAGATTACAAATTTTTGGGAGCCTTTAGGAGGTGCTCAGCTAGACTGACAAACTTCGGGAGCTCCTAGGAGCTCACTATCAGGACCTACATAGAGATCTTTCAGGAGAAATCATTACTCACATACAAACAAATACAGCTACTCTTGTTCGGGACCTTCTGGGAGCTCACATAGAAAATTCTTCACACCAATTGTTGGTGCTAAAAACTAAACATTCCAACTAATTGATAGAACTTGCTTCCTTCAATCCTTTTTTTCCAAACAAAACATTCCCTCTCAAAATTCAAAAGTACCTACAACCATAAATTGCAAATTCAAAATGAGCTACCACATTTAATTCTAGAGCTAGCAAGATTTGCAGGGAGGATCCCAAAAATAGAGAGGGCTCCTCATGGGTAGGTGAAGACAACAGGGGTTTGACGTGAGAGCAAGAGGCTTCAGGAGGAATAAATTTCCAACACTCCCCATTGGTCTCAAGCTGATGAAACAAGATCAATCTTGATCCAAATCAACAACACCCAATCTTCTCCTTAGGCGCTCAAAACTATCCCTGCTCAAAGGCTTGGTGAATATGTCTACTAGATACTACTCAGACTTGCAAAATGCCATTTTAATTTCACCATTTTCAACCAATTCTCAAATAAAATGATATCTAGTTTCATTTTTCTTGCTTCTTCCATGAAACATATGATTTTTCATCAAAGCGATTGATGAAACATTGTCACAAAATATTGTTGTTCCATCTTCTTGTTCTTCTCTCAAATTTGCCAAGATTCTTCTCAGCCAAATAGCTTGACATGCTGCTGCATTTTCTAATATATATTTAGCCTTGGTTGTTTATAGGGAAACTATAGGCTATATCTTGGAAGCCCATGAGATAGCTACTGAACCCAAATGAAACACATAGCCTGATGTGCTCTTCCTATCATCCAGAATTCCTGCTCAATCACTATTCGTGTATCCAACCAGCCTAAAATCTTTTGTTGTTGTGTACAAAATGCCATATCCTTTGGTGCCATTCACATACCTTAGGATTCTTTTACCTGCTTTCCAATGGGTGTCTCTTGGAGTATCCATAAATCTATAAATAAGACTCACTCCATGTATTATATCCAGCCTAATTGCAGTCAAGTACATCAAACTTCCGACCAAGCTTTTAAACATGGTAAGATCCACATTGTTGCTGCAATCTTCTTTGCTCAACTTTAGACCTATGACTATTGGTTTTGGGGTAGGCTCGCTTTCAAGCATCCTAAATCTCTTCAAGATTTCATTTGCATATTTTTCTTGAGAGATAAATATACCATCATGCATTTTTTTTACTTCTATGCCTAGAAAATATCTCAAGAGACATAAATCTATCATTTCAAACTCTCTTTTCATGGCATCTTTAAAATCAGCAATGAGGAAATCATCATCCCTAGTAAAAACAAGATAATCAACATACAAGACAATAATCAAGATCTTACCATTTTCTACCTTGATGTAAAGATTGGGCTCACCATCGCTTTTTCTAAAGCCATTGCTCATCAAATATGAGACTATCCTATTGTACCATGCCCATGGAGTTTGCTTTAGCCCATAAATAGCTTTTAGGAGCTTATACACCTTGTGTTCCTGACCAGGAACTTCATATCCAAAAGGTTTCTACACATAGACTTCATCTTTCAACACTCCATTAAGGAAGGAAGACTTCATGTCCATTTGAAATACCTTCCATTTGTGCTAGGTTGTAATTTATATGACTGCTCGTATGGTATCCATCCTTGCAATAGGGGCATACATCTCATCATAGTCTCTCCCAAACTATTGTTTGTACCCCTTAACCACCAAACGTTCCTTATGTCGCTCTATGCTTCCTTCGGCATTACACTTGGTCTTCTAGACCCATTTTACCCCAATAACTTGCTTGTTGGGAGGAAAATCAATTAGCTCCCATGTTTTTTTCCTTTCTATTTCATCTATTCCATAATCCATGGCCTCACACCATTTCTCCTCTTTCACAACATCCTTAAAATAAGTCGTATCACTATGAGAAAATAGTGCAAAATTCATATTCTCATCAAACTCTTCGTCATACCTCTCATCTTGGTAGATCTCCCTTAGACTCTTGGTCTTTTTTGGCATTAGGGAGGTGAGAGTGGGGTCTAAATATTCACTACTACTGCTGCTCTACTGAACAAGCGGGTTCAAGAGCTATTGGGAGCTTTCAGGAGCCAATATTTTAGCTGTCGCTGGCTACTTGCCTTTTTGTCTACCCACTTTAGGAGCTTTTAGGAGCTCTCAAGAGCTCTCTATCACCAAATCACTGGTTGTCTGCGACTATCTTCCTGACTATATATTCATTTCAGGAGCTTTCAAGAGCTATCATAAGCTCTATTTCTATGACTATCTTCTTGACTGTCTACCAGCTTTAGGAGTTGTCAATAGTTGATTGGAATTCTCTTCAATTGAATTTTGAGATAGTCTATTTAACTGCTTGTTTGGTTTAGGAGGTCTCAGAAGCTATCAGGAGCCGACTATTTCTGCTGCTACAGGATCTTGTTGATCTTCCTATTCATCTTCTTCATCATCTTGAACTGTTAGGAGCTGTTGGAAGCAGTCAGAATCTATTAGGCCATCCCATGACTCATCCTCTAAGAACTCCATTTCTCTAATAATGATGATTTTCTTGGTGACCTTGTTATATAGCCTGTAGGCTTTGGACTCTTCATTGTAACCCATAAAAATGCACTTCTCACCCTTGTCATCCAACTTCTTCCTCTTTTCTTTTGGCATAAGTGCATATACCACACAACCAAACACTCTTAAGTGCTCAATTGTCCACTTGTGTTTCATCCATGCTTCTTGTGGTATTTTGTCATGGACCACCTTTGTTGGACTTCTATTTATTAGATAAACAACTCTTACTACAGCCTCTCCCCAATATTCAGTCGGGAGTCCCTTTGCTTTTATCATGCTCCGTGCCATATCCATAATGGTCCTATTCTTTCTTTCAACCACTCCATTTTACTGTGAGGGTAAAAGCACAAAGCTATGTCACACTTTCAGCCAACATATCAGCACAACTGAATTTAAGTATTTCTAACTAAAAATCAATTTTGGTCAAACATATGACCTAGTAAGATTCATTCTAGCTAAGTTAGATACTTCCAAAATTTATTCAACTAAAATTGTTGGCTAAAAATATATGGAGCACCACTTTGAGTGCAATTTACCAAAAAATAAAAATTATTTGAAAAACTTGAAGTTTTAATAACTCCTCCTCATGTAAATAACATTTTTTTTAAAAATGTAAAAATACCCTTTTGTAGATCCATAAGTGTAGTTTTCAAAAATATATTTATTTTAATAATTTAATTATTATTATTATTTATATTTTTATTTATAATAAAAGTAGGTTATCAGCAAAAAATATTAGGTTGATTACCATGGCAAGGAAAAATACTAAAACTGATTAAAAAAAATTGAAAAAAATATGATGCACTAGATAAAATAATCTATTTCAAGATGGTACTGTGAAGTATAACTAGTTCTTAGATCCTTCTTCATACTATTTTTCCTGCAAAAAATCACAAAACAATTAGAGGTATACTCTCCTCCTTGATCTGACCTTAGGACCTTGATCACGTGTACACTCTCCTTTCCAACCTGGGCCTTAAACAACAAAAAAATGTCAAAAGCTTCAAACTTATACTGCAAAAAATAGACCCATGTATTATGACTGAAATCATCAATAAAGGTCATAAAAATTTTGATTTTACCAATAGATGTGATTTACATAGGGCCTACCAAATCTTTGTGTATTGGCTCCAATAGTGCTCTTGCCCATGTAGAGTTTCCCAATTGAAAGGGCTGCCTATTTTGCTTTCCCAAAATGCAAGCCTCACATTTAACATTAGGCTCTACTATGCTTGGCAAACCATCAACCATTTTGTTCTTGGATAAAAGCCTCAAACCAACAAAGCCTAAATGTCCATACTTGAGATGCCATAGCTTGGAGGGGTCTTGAATGGTGCTCCTGAGGGGTACTGAATGTACTGTTGTATATTTTCCATTCATAAGAGGTGTAGCAATAGACTGAGATGAGAAACATGTCTCAATATTCAAAGGAAACATTTGGTTCCTTGTCATTTGAACTACTGCAAATAATTTTTTCCTCTCATTCTTGTCATAAATGATGCATTGACCTTTCTCCATTAGCACTTTGTATCCATTTTGGATTAGTTGTCCAACACTCATGAGGTTATGCTTTAACCGAGGTGCAAAAAATACATTCTGGACTTCCTTCTCTTCACCTTGCTTGGTGTGGATCATGATAGATGCTTTTCCCTTGACTAGAACTACTCAATTGTTCCCCATTCTTATCTCAAATTTTGCATTCTTTTCAATGAAAGAAAACAAACTTTCATTACCACTCATGTAGTTGTTGCAACCACTATCCAAATACCAAAATTTGAAGCTGCCTTCTTCACCAATGTTGCACATGATGAAGGTTGTGGACTAATTGCCTTTAGCCACATTCGAATCAACCATATTTGCATTCTATTTTGGCTGATTATTGTGATTTTTCCAGCACTCACTCGCATAATGACCAAATTTATGATAGTAGTAGCACTCAACATTTCTCTTGTCATTTCTCTAATTCGAACTATTGTTCTTCATGCCTCTTCAGGAGCAAGTCTGAGAGTTGCTTGCTCCCTCTTGGTTGCTTTCTCATATCGAGCTTTCTCCTCTAGCATTTCCTTTTATGGATCTACCTCTACCATGTTGAGATCTATCTCTACCTCTCCCCCTAACTCTTGCATTAGATTGAGCTTTAAAAGCTTGCTCTTGGGAAGAAGTAATAGACCTATTTAGGCACTCCTCATGGGTTTGAAGAGAACCCATCAACTCATTCACCGTCAAATTAGAGAGGTCATTTACCTCTTCAATAGCAATGGCGATTGCATCATACCTTGCAGGTAGACAACTGAGCTTCTACTCCTCCATCATTTCTCCTGAACTGGTTTATCAAATTGGATAACCTTGTGTGAAAGTCTAAAATAGACTCACTGTCCTTCATTTCAATAGTATTGAAATTTCTTCGAAGCATCTGGAGCTTCACCAATTTGACTTTATCAATCCCTTTATAACTAGTTTGGAGGATTTCCCAAGCTTCCTTTGCATATTCAACTACTAATATTCTTGGAAAAATGGCCTTTGTCAAGGCTTCTTCTATCAAACTCAATGCCTTAGCATCTTTCTTCCTCTGCTCCTTCAACTGGGTCTTCTGATTGTTTGTGAGAGTTGCAAATGTAGCTGATTCAATAATATCCATGAACCCATTTATCAAAAAATCCCACAAATCATTGGCGACCATAATGGTCTTCATCTTCTTTTTGTAGACATCATAATTCTATCCATTAAAGGATGGGGGCTGCTGCCAACTCTTCCCTTCATCTTCAACCATGTCTCCTATGGAAAAAACTTGATACCCAAAAAAATCAAATGCCCTAACTGACAAAGCAATGGGGCCTATGGCTCTGATACCATGTAGAAATTTTAGGAGCTCAAATGCTCTGATACCATGTCTAAAAATTTAAATGCTCAAAAGCAAACACAAAGTTACTACTATGTTTCCCAATCAATTAGGAATACACAAACTCAAAATGTGGAAGCACAAGGAGACATGCAACTTTCGTTTGTATTCATTAAGCTGTAAATGACAATATAGAAGGGAAAAACATAAAACTCAAAAAATAAACTCTAACTAAAGATTACAAATTTTTGGGAGCCTTCAAGAGCTGCTCAACCAAACTAATAAACTTCAAGAGCTCCTAGGAGTTCACCATTAGGAGCTATGCATAGCTCTTTTAGGAGATATCACTTCTCACATACAAACAAATACAATTGCTATTGTTGAAGAGCTTCTGGGAGCTCACACAAAAAATTCTTCACACAGACTATTGCTACTAAAAAATGAACATTCCAACTGACTGACAGAACTTCCTGCCTTTGATCCTTTTTGTCCAAACAAAACATTCCCTCTCAAAATTCAAAATGAGCTACCACATTTAATTTTGGAGCTGTCAGGAGTTGTAGGGAGGATCCCCAAAATAGAAAGAGCTCCTAACCGGTAGGTGAAGATAACAAGGGTTTGACATGAGAGCAGGAGGCTTCAGGAGCAATAAATTTCCAACAGAATGATCATTGGTTAAACACAGATCCAAAATATTTCATTGTAGGTGATTATTATATGGACCATTACATGTTTATACTCTCTAGAAATCCAAATTTTGCACTTACAATTTTTTTCTTCAGAACATCTAGTTAACGCATTACTCCTATTGCCAAGACATTTCCATAGGAGTTCCCTCACATTGTAAATGCAAGGCACACAAAAAATACTATGAGAATTTTAGGAATTCTAGAAGAGCTGCAAATTACAGAATTGTACAAATTGAAAAAAAAACTCTAAACAATTACATTGATTATTTTCTTGATAATTTCTTAAGAATGAGTACAATATAAAGCATGAGAAGGGTCATCTAGAATGGCAACTTCCAACTATAAAATAGGCATGCAACTCCATGCAAGATTACACAACTAAGCAATCATTATCCTAAAAATCTAACAACTAGCAAACTTATCTAGAAGAATATTTTAGGTAGAATATTCTACACTAATACCCCCCCTTAAGTATAGCTAGGTGAAAGAGAGATATTGAAAAAATGCAAGGATGGATGCATGAAAACATGAATGGGTCCTAGCTACAAGGCCATGTTAGGTACCCAATTACAAATAGGAAAGGAGAAACCTAGTGGGAAAAACTCCCAACCAAAAGACACAATAATGATATGAATCACAAATCCAATCAATCTCCATCCACATAAAGGATGACAAGTGAAGCTATTAAAACCCCCTACATAATGAGATAATCTGCTACAAAGAAGCACTGAAAGCACACTTGTGGAGTAACACTATAATCCTTAATCCGACAAGTAAGAAAAGATATTATGTTTGCTAGAAACCATATTAGAGTCACTTAATGACTCAGGTTGGAATCATGACAAAGCAACAATAGACCTAATGCTAAGGAACACTTAAAAAGTTGCAAATTGGTGCAACTCTAGAATCTATGAAGCATTAGTGATTGAAAAATGATCTGGAACAAAAATGATGTGTGGAGATCAAAATGAAAATGCAAACCTAAATGCATGCAAAAAAGAAATAGTGCATGCACAGATGAATGTTCACATTTGCCTCTATGATTTGTAGCCTTGCAATATAAAATGAATTTGCACTCAAACTAGTCTAAGTTTTGATACCATGTGAGAATTTCAGGAATTCTAGAAGAGTTGCAAATTAAAGAATTGCACAAATTGAAAAAAAAAAACTCTAAATAATTGCATTGATTATTTGCTTGATAATTGATTAAGAATGAGTACAATATAAAAATCATGAGAAGAGACATCTAAAATGGCAATTGCCAACTAGAAAATAGGCATGAAACTCCATACAAGATTGCATAACTAAGCAATCATTATCCTAAAAATCTAACTAGCAAACTTATATAGAAGAATATTTTAGGTAGAATATTCTACACTAACAAATACAACTTTTGTTATTACATTTCAGCACAAAGATTCCATTCATAGCTTAGTAACATCCTTTACTTATACAACATAATTTACTTACACAATTTTGGAAACATTATATACACAAAATTTCAAATTTCTTTGGGAAGGAACATTTGCAAATGATCTAAACAATCAAATACATATATAAACACTTTTCATTGATAACATAATTCTCTTTCTTTTTTTTCCCTTTATAATGTTAACATATATTTCACTTTGGTAGTCCAAAAATTTTCTTTTCAATTGAATTCAAGAAATAACTCATAGTGTACATTGCAATAAAATATTTTACACAAGAAATCCTTCTTTTATAAAAACACAACTTAAGCATCTATTTGGAATGTCTCAAAATTTTCAATCGCTTGAAAAAAATGTATTTTACTCTTACAAAAGGGTTTATAACTTGAATTACAAATACAAAAAAAAATAAGGACTTTTCTTTTGAAATATAACACATCTCTTTTCTCCCAAGCATCTCCAATAGATTCCATGAAAATCCTGAAATGTACAAGTATGAAAAAAAATAACAAGATACCGATGGCTCTCCAACGAACCATAGGGTTGTAGAACAACCCACCCCGAAACATACGGTTTCCACATAGCCACCAACATGACTCCACTCAAGATACATGGAATTGAACCACTTTACCACAAAAATCAATAACAACACTATCACATTGGTTTATCCTAAAGGTAAACCATTTAGGGGGAGTGGGGGCTCGACCAAACATTGGTAAAATGAATATATATATATATATAACACATCAAAATCATTTCCACAATAATCTCCACAAATCCCCAAACCAACACCTCCTCGACTCCACAACCCTTATTCCTCCAATGCACATAACAAAACATGTAAAGGGGATGCTCATATCCCATAGAAAGGAAATAAGGGGTACTCATACACTCGGTGATGGCCATCACCTAATGGGATACTCTTATCCCAATTGAAAGCCCCAATATGAGGGATAAATCTCCCACTCAACCCCACACATGGAGGACCAAAATCCTCTATAAAAGAGGGGGTCACCTCCCCTAAGGAAAGTTACACCAAAAAAATGCATCACAATTACAATACCTAACATAACAAGAATCCCAAAAGAAATTCCACAAAACAAACCCTCAACACAAAACATTTCCTTTTTAAAGATGCACAACATAGCATAATGAACACAAGAAACACAACACAAGAGGGAAGAGTTAGCTCCAACACTAATATGATCCCACTAATGGTAGACACAAATTAAAGTGAGTCTCCTCCCACAATCTGCTTCTCCCAAGATCACCTCCTCCTCCCCAAAATCTCCTCAAGAAAGAACACAAAATAAAAAAGTGACAAATGGCATGGTAACCCCTTCCTCTCCATAAGGAGGGTGTTATAAAGGGAAGAAAGAAGTTAATTCCTCCCAAATAGCTCAACCACTTCCCCTTTTTCACCACTTTTACAAAGGGGTCATAAAAAGGGTCCTAAACACTTTTAAAAGGACATAAATGATGAAAAAAACTTCTAACCATTATACCTAAGGCATAGGATATTCCCCAAACATAAAATATACTTTAAATCTCCTTAAAAGACTTCTAAAATTCCATTTTAGATTACATGAAATCCTTAACATCAAGGCTTATGGACAAAGGACCAAGAAGAACATCATAGAGACAAGATGAAGGGTGGCTAAGTGGATCCCCTTAATCCATCGATGTTTGAAATCCTGCATACTCAACAAATTGTATCAGTATGATAGGAATACATATATATAAATATACACACACACACATAATCCAAAGAATGCACTACTTAATATATATCAAAATAATCGGACAACCTACATAAAACATTATATATATATCATCGTGATAAAAAATCACATCAAAGCTATCATAATGTATTAGACCAAGACATACATTAGCATCACATCTGTAATACAATAGATCATCATCATCATAAACACATATAATTATGACTCAACTGATTAGTCATAAGGTAACATATGCAATACATCACTTTGCAATTACACCAATCACCCTGACTGTAACAAGAATTACTACATGAACAATATAAACATAATATCCACAGTTATATCAATACCTGATAAAATATGCATCAGTCAAATCATCACCCATAGATTCTAATATCATGTCACATAACATCCTTAGCAAATTAATATGCATTGTTAAAATACTAAATCTCATAATCATTTGAATATATCCAAACCCACCAAAATATTACAGTAGAGGGGAACCCACAAACTGAATAATATATCATCCATTGAATAGGAAAAGATTTCCAATTGATCTGTTAAGTGAATGACCATCTCTCCCAACTCAGGTATGTCACCCAATATGAAAGCACATAAAATATTAGACATGGAGATCATCAAATTGTATCAACTCAACATGAACATAGAGGGTGGGGTCTCACAGTATCTATTTGGGTGATGATAATGTTAAGGAAGCCAAGCTACAAAAATTTAGAGCCAAATTTGAAGGACTGGGAATGAATGAACAAGAGAAGATTGTTGATTGCCTTTTAAGGGTTCAAGAGATAGTTAATTCCATCTATTGTCTTGGTAAGACTTTGGAGGAAAAAATAGTTTTCAAGAAGGTGCTAAGGTCACTAACAACCAAGTATGATTCCAAGATATCTGCTATAGAAGAAAGGGATATAAATAAACTCACCTTAGATGAACTTCATGGCACATTCATAGCTTATGAGATGAGAATTTACAATGAAGACTCCACAAGAAAAGAGGTTACCTTTAAATCTATCAAGAAGGATAAAGAAATGAATTCTAATTCAGAGGAATTAAATGATAAAGAGTCCATCTTTGTAAACAAAAGAAAAAAAAGGTTAGGAAAGTATAAGGGGAAGCTTACATTCAAATGTTTTAGCTATGGTAAAATTGGACATTATGCTGCTCAATGTCCCTATAAATATTTTGAACGTGAATAGGAGAATAATAGAAGACAAGGAAAGAAGAAACAACATAATCCTAAAAGGAAAAACTCATTAAAAAATAAGAAAAGTCTATTTGCTAAGGATGTTGGTGTAACAGATAGTTGTTCAGAAGATTCAATTGAAGGAGGGGAAACTTTGTTTATGACCATTGTTAATAGTAAAGATCAATATGATAATAGTGAAGATCAATCTGATAATAGTGAAGGACAGGTTGATTTTGAGGGAGAATTGATATGTGCTCTTGGTGGAATAAAAGTACTCAAAAGGGAGGTAGTAGTGCAAAAAAATCAGACCCAAAAGGATACTAAAAATTTGATCAATAGAGTTAATGAGTCAAAAAAAATAGTTGTAGGTCTAAAGCTTCAAATTGAAGAAAGTAAGAGGACTGTAGAAGTCACCAAAATGGAGTTAGACATCAAAGAAAAGGAGTGTTATTCTTTAGAGGAAAAAAATGTAGACTTGAAGAAGAAGCTAGATATGTGTGACAACAGTGACAAGTTAGCAGATCTCATGGGTAAACAAAAAGGTCACAAGGGTACTATTGGTTTATACCTTGAAAAGGAAACTGTTCTAAGGCTAGAGAAAGTCCAAGGAAGAAAATGTACTTAAACTATCATTCTACTATTTCTAATGTTGAAGACAAGAAGAAGAAAATAGAAAGTGTTCTTTCTCAAGCCAACAAGAACAAGTTCAGAAAATTCTTTCATTAAGAACAACATCAAAGATCTAGGTTTGAAAATTCTTTTCATGGTTATTTTTGTTCATGTTATAAATTTGGCATAGAGAAAGAGAGTCTTAGATGCGTGCAAGGAATGTTGATTGGAGTAAGAGTCCTTTTGAATGGTCTAATAGAAGAAACAATGGCATATGTTATAAATGCAACTGTCTAGGTCATACTGCAAGGTTTTGTAGTACACAAGTCAAAAGTGATGCTTTTGGTTCTTCAA
This sequence comes from Sequoiadendron giganteum, assembly GCA_007115665.2. NCBI lineage: Eukaryota > Viridiplantae > Streptophyta > Pinopsida > Cupressales > Cupressaceae > Sequoiadendron > Sequoiadendron giganteum. The sequence goes on along the minus strand of CM021106.1, from coordinate 241,204,237 downwards.
GGAAAAATAGTACTTTTGTACTTCCTATTGGTTACAAGATTATGTGCTATAGATGTAACAAGTTTGGACATAAGGTTATGTGTAGGATCATGATGGGCCAAAAAGTGGTGATATGTAAGTGATATGATGGCCCATGTGGCTAACAATTTTTTTTTTACCCAAAATTGATGAAATGAAAAGGGTTTTAAAGGAGATTCTCAAATTTCCACCAATATAAATAATGATTTACTTTGAATTTAATAAATAATTATTATTCATTCTCTATTTGAATTATGACTAAAGTCCTGATTGATAGGTTGATTAAAAAACATCTATAGCTTTCAAATGGTATCACATTTTTTGAAGCTGAAACATGTGTCACATTCTATGCTTTGCATACTATAGGATTAAAAATAAATAAATTTCATGAAGTTTTGACAAAGTTAAGGTGGTTAGACATACGAGTTTTTATATTTTTTAAAAGTTGTAATAAAAAAATCATAATTAATTATTTACTTGGAAAAAAATTACAAAAAAAATATGCATCACATCGGGACATGAGTCGTCTACTTATATCTAAAATATTATAAAAAAATATTATCATTTTATTGTGGTTAGGGTGGTCAGATAGACACCTACTTATTTTTTCCCTAAAATTTAAGTACTACTACATTGAAATTTCAAATTTTCACCAAATTGATTTTAAAAAAAAAAAAAACCTAGTAGTTTAGAAAAAAAATTCAATTTTCTACAAATTCTATTCTTACATATTTTTGAAATAATATAGATAACTTATTCAAATTTTTACCTCAAGTTACCCAACTTTGATTTTTCTGAATTTTCATCCCCACTTAAGGTCATGTTTTACCATGATGGTCCTACACATACCCATATAGCACAATCTTGTAAGGGTAATCTAGTGGGATTTTTTAATCATCATAACAAGACATGTAGTAAGAAGGTTTGGAGAAGAAAATAAATCCAAGAGAAGGATGAATCTGAACTTGTGCATACTGTACAAGTGAGATCTATAAGTGCATAAAAGAGAAGCATTAGGTTAGGGGGAGATGTTCATATTTTTATCCTACAAACCCCATATATAATGGAATGAACCTTGCAAATGAAATGATCTTTGTGTCAGTATAGTACCTATGAAAAAAAAAAACTTTGCAATGACATGTTCTTTGGAATAGTACAATGGCATAATGAATACCTAATGTTCTTGCATAATGAAGTGATCTACACATAGCTATCTTTGTTTGATATGGAAATTTTCAAGTGTGATGGATATTTTGTTAGTGATCTAATCATTGTACAATGATAATATGATAGTGATATTTGCAATGACAATCTTTCTTGTTATGCCTTGAAATTATCTTGTTGCAGAAAATGTCTCTGTGCAATGCTTGTACCCACTATGACAATATGATAGTAATTTCTGAGACTATGTATGTCATGGTTGTCTTGGCCATCTTGACAATATTTCATGTAGATTGTATGAAATATCTTGTCTTTCATGGAAGGTATATAGGTGTTTCCAATGTTTATATAGCCTGATCAATGCTTAACAGTGTAGTGGGTTTCAATGGTATAGATTGATAATGAATAGATTGAAGTGTATGTGTTATTTGGCTCTTGGACAATAAAGTTCTTTTGGAAAAATACAAAGTTCTCTATGTTTGGTTTTGATTGTGATATTTTTCTTAGATGGTATGTCAAATATTTATAGTTTTCAGTCTATGGTTATTGTGGTATACAAATGCCTTATTGCTATGATAGTTTCTTCCAATGGTCAATGATAGTGATTATCTTTTGTCTTGACTATTTATTCTTACTAATGCATAGTGCAATGTTGTCTTTCTTTGCATAATGAACATAATAATCTTAGTGACTGATTTTAATTGGTGTGATTGTCTGTTCATAGTGTTTATGTTCACTGCTCATTCTTCACTTAGTTCCTGGTGTAGTTCTTGATGTTAATGCTTCATGATATTGATCGTAAAGTGTCAAAATTGTGTTCATGGTTTATGCTTTATAGAGTTTCTTCAATGCAAGTATTTATTGTTGATGACCTTAAAAAATATAGGGGCAGTAGTGGTATATGTTTGCATCATATCAGATGTACATTGGTATTCATGCTTGCTCTTGGTGTAGTATGCTTGAAATTGTGGTATTCATGGTTGGTTCATCCATTGTATAGTGATATTCTTGTTTGGTTCAAGGTATTTCATGCTTGCTCCAAGGTTTTGCATTGTTGGTGGTATCTCAAGTGAAGTTGACCAAATTTTCTTATCAATGAATGTTCTTCAATGTTCTTTATCTTAGTGATAGTTCAAATAACAGTGGTTTTCATTGGGGTGGATGCTCTATTAATAGTGCAATTTTTTTTTGTTGATTCTCTATCATTGATGTCATTAATACTATAAGTTTTATGACACTTGGTGGATAGTGTGTTTATCTCATACAAAATATATTTTATAGGAGATGCTAAGCATTGATAGTGTTTTCTATATCATGCTAAACAATGATAGTGTTTACTATTAGGTGACAATGACAGTTTGTTTGATAATAGTGGCTTGATAATAGTGAACTTGGTAATAGTTGGCAGTGGCCTCTCTAGAATGTCAATGTTGATGTAGTTGCTTTGAATTTCTTGATGAATGAAAATTTTACATGATAGTGGATGGAAGATTGGAATGGATTCTTTGCATGAAATTTTTGATGCCTTGTCAGTGTGCTTTTGATGAGTGAGTATGATGGTGTACTTTGTCAAAATGCAACCTTGAAGATAGTGTAACCCTACTTGATGGCAATGAAACTTTGTTTTTTATAACAATTAGTGTCATAATAATCATGACAATGTTGGAATAGTATGTAACTATTGGGTGAAATTTCATTCAATGAAATAGTGAATTGAAGTTTGAATTGAAGTTCTATATTGTCATAGTAGATTGGAGTCTTTGTACCCAAGATTGTTAGTGACTATCCTAGTTAGTTTTTTTGATTTTTCATCATCTATACCATTGTGATCTCACTTTTAAGGAATTCATAGTGTGTAATAGCTTTTTTTTCATAGGGGGGGTGATTGCTTGGTGATCAAGTGTCCTTTGTCATTGCTGTCAAATTAGGAGCAATAAGGTGCAAAGTTGGAAGAAGTTGACATAAATGACAAAAGGGGAGTTTGTTGTTTTTGCATTGTTTTGTCATTGATGTCATAATTTCATATTCAAAGGTTCATTGGTTTAAAGTATTATCAGGCTTCACAACATTCAAAGTATGCATTCAAAGTATCAAAACTTGTCATGAGTATCAAAGAGCATTAAAGTTTCAAAGAGTATCAAAGAGCATCATAAAAGGTTCAAAGAGTATCAAAGAGCATCAAGGTATCAAATGTCATAGTACGGTTGCCCCTCATTGGTGTCAAAGGTAATGTGGTTATGCAGTCTCAGAATTATAAGTGAAATGGAATCTAAAATGCTAAGGAATTCTTGAAACCATAATTCTTTAAATCTAGGTGATGAGGGCTACACCACTCAAAGCCCACACAAAATGCAATAATATATACCAACAAACAAGATGCGAGACAAAAAATAAATAACTTTCAATTATTCTTAGAAAATAAAATTATATATCCAAAACTTACATGCTTCAGCTTGATGGGCTTGATTCATTACAACAAAATCAACTTTGAAAACAAAATCTATTATTCAGAGCCACAATCTGCACTAGAATGGAGCCACCTTCCACAACCCCTCATATACCTTTTCATTTTACCCAATAACTAGCCTAGAATGTTCTAGAAGGTCCAACTTTCCCTTTTTTCGGCGTCAAAAGTCTCATCGTTTGATTTTTGGCCTAGGAAGAAATTTTAATGAAATTCACTTTTTAAAGGGGGAACTTTGTAGGGGCATAACTTTTAATCCGAGTGTATGATTTGATATTATTGCATATCATTGGAAATATCTTGAAGAGATATACAATGTGTGAACCACCATAGGTTGTTTTATCCAATTTTTGAGTTGTTTCGGGGCCTCCAAAGTTTTATATTTGAATTTGAAGTTGTATTAGAGAAATTTCTCGAGACAAAAACTTTAATTTCTCCCAAATTGTTCAAGGTATTGAGGTGATTCTTTCGTGACTAGAAATGTTTTTCAGCTCTACTCCTTCAAGTAAATTTTCTTGTCCATACGAGCTCGTGGAGGCTGACTTACTAAAAATAGTAAGTGACCATTTTTCACTATTTTGACTTCTAACTATCTTATACCCATTAAGTGCCATCATGAGGCTCAAAACAACTAAAGAAAATAAAGATTTTTTTTTTTTGGGGTGATGCAAGATTGCCCTACAACGTTGGATTCTCCTACATCAAACGCCCAAGGTAATTTAAAAAGTGACTGTGTCACTTCTCAGGAGTTAGAGGGAAACCAAGAATTTTAACCTTAGCCTTAGACAACCATGATGAATCTTCAATAGGCCTTCCTTTCCATTTAACTAGATATTCTTCATACTTCTTGTTTCTTGTACTTCTACCTAGATGGCTATCCAAGATTTCTTCTATCTCTTCCTTCTCTAAATTAGGTGTTGGAATTTTCCACTGTTCTTTTATTGGCCCACCCTCTATATCACCTTCATGATACTATATCAAATCAACAATGTTGAACACAAGAGAAATGTTTATTCCACTAGGCAACCCTACCTCATAAGCATTTCCTTAATCATGCTTCTTTAGGATCTTGCATGGTCCAAACTTCTTCATATTTAACTTGTATGTACCAACTAGAAACCTTTCCTTTCACAAATGAACCATGACTTCATCTCCTACCTGGAACTCCTTATACCTCCTTTTCTAATTTTCCTTAGCCTTATATTGTGAGTTCATATTATTGATATGTTTCTTCACCTCTTCATGCAAATTCTTTAGGCGCTCAGGAGAATCTTCAGCCTCAACACTACTCTTCTCACCCTTATCCATATTTCTTAGTTCAGAAGCAATTCTTAGACTACTCCCATACACAATCTGGAATGGTGATTTACTAGTGCTCCTATTGAAAGAATTGTTGTAAGAAAATTCTGTTTGTGGTATAATCAAATCCCATCCCTTGGGATTATAGCCTACTAAGCATCTTAGTAGGTTACCCAAACTCTTGTTCACCACCTCCATTTGTCCATTAGTTTATGGATGGTGTGAAAAATGGAACTTCAAATCTATCTTCAACTTCTTCCATAATGTCCTCAAGAAATAGCTAGAAATTTTGGTATCTCAGTCTAGAACTATACTCTTTGGTAGACCATCTAGTATCACCACCTCTTTGAAAAAAAATTCTACAATATGAGTTCAGCATCACTAGTCTTATGTCATAGAATGAAATGTTCCATCTTTGAAAATATATCCACCACCACAAATATGGAATCATGCCCTCTTTGTGTCCTTGGAAAGCCAAGAACAAAATACTAATATCTGCCCATGGCCTCTCAAGTACAGGTAATGGCAGATACAATCCAGTATTCTGACTTGTTCCCTTCACCATTTGACATACTCTACAACTTTGTACAAATGTCTTCACATCTTGTCGTAACTATGGCCAATAATAATTCTCACTAACAAGAGCAATGTTCTTATCTTGACTTAAATTTCCAACCAATCCTCCACTATGCTTCTCCTTGATTAGATTCTCTCTTGTAGAACTTCTTGGAATGCACAATTGGCTTCCTCTAAACAACATCCCATCTTGGATTAATAAATCCAACCATATTGTCCTATCTAATGTAATAGGTTCCAAAAAAGCCTTCCAAGCTTTTGCAAAGTCTAGATCTTTAATATACAAACTCTTGAGTTCATTGAACCCAACAACCTATATATTCATCTATATAAAAAAAAAATCCTTCTACTCAAGGCATCTGCAACTCTATTTGACCTTCCAATCTTGTGCTTCAAAAAAAAATTACAGCTCTACAAAAACTCAACCCATTTTAAGTGATTTTGATTTAACTTCCCTTGACTATTGAGATACTGCAAAGCCTGGTGATCAGTATATAAAAAAAAATCTTTTGGAAACTAATAGTGTCTCCATTTCTTCAAAGCTTGAACTATAGCATAGAACTCTTAATCATAGATAAAATATTTCTTCTTAGCATCATTCAACTTCTCACTAAAATAGGGATCTAACTTACCTTCTTGACTCAAAATAGCTCCTATGGTAGTACCACTAGCATCACAATCTACCTAAAAGGCCTTATTGAAATTTGAAGTGCCAAAACAGGTTGCTCTATAACTTTCTTCTTCAACATATCAAAACTTTTGGCTACTCCTGTAGTCCACTTAAACTCTTTTCTATCCCCTCTCATTTCTTTAGTTAGAGGTGCACAAATACTACTAAAATTCCTAATAAACTTTCTATAAAAACTTGCTAGACCATGAAATGATCTTATCTCTGTAACACTCCTTGGGGTAGGCCATTCAATGATAGCTCTCACATTCTTTGGGTCCATTTTAAGACCCTCTAACGAGACAACGAATCCCAAATACACCAACTCTCTCTTCACAAAACTACATTTCTTCAATTAATCAACAACTTCTCCTCCCTTAGATTCTCAAAAAATGTTTGGATATGCATCAAGTTCTCCTCCAATGTCTTACTGAAAATCAAAATATCATCGAAATAAAAAATAATAAATTTTCCTAAAAATTCTTTCAATACCTCATTTATAAGCCGCATAAATGTGCTCGGTGCATTGGTTAGCCCAAAAGGCATGACTAACAGCTCATATAGGCCCTCCTTGGATTTAATGTTTGTCTTCCATTCATCTCCTTCTCTAATCTAGATATGGTGATATCCACTCTTCAAATCTATCTTCATGAAGTACTCAACTGCACTCAAACAATCCACAATGTAATCCATTCTCAGCAAGGGAAATATATACTTGATGGTGATCTTGTTGATGGCTCTAGAGTCTATACACATTCACCATTCCCCATCCTTATTTGGTGCTTGTACTACAGGTACTGCACATGGACTCAAACTCTCTCTGATCAATCCCTTCCACAACAACTCTTGCACTTGTCTATTCAACTCTTCACTCTCTACTAGAATCATACGATGAGCTTCCTTATTCGACAAACTAGCTCTAGGAATTAGGTCCATCTAATGACTACTCTTTCTTAATGGAGGGAAACCTTTACGTAAATTATCATAAATAATAGCCTAAAACTCATTCAACAAATCTGAAACCTCTACAAGTACCTCATTAGTATCTTTTTTATCTACTTTAGGGATCAATGCAAAACAAATATGTTGATGCCTCATACCTTCTAGGAAATTTCTTCCATCAACCAAACAAATTCTTACATTATTACATACCTTTTCCTCTACCTCTTTCAAAGGCTTCAACTTATGACGAACTCCATCCTTTGTCAAAGAATAGGTGTTGGAATTTTCGTCATGTACTACTCACCGATCAAACTGCCATGGTCTGCCTAATAACATATGACAAACATCCATAGGAATAATATCACATAATACCTCATCATGGTAATTTCCAATCTTGAACCTTACTAGACATTATTCATTTACCAAAGCTTTATGGTCCTTCTACGACCAATCAATCCGGTATTTATTTGAATACCTTCTTCTCTCCAGCCACAACTTACTAACCATCTCTTCTAAAACAAGGTTATTAGTACTACCTCCATCAATAATAACACTGCAAACTTTACCTTCACACTTACATCTAGTGTGAGATAATTTTTTCCTTTAAGTTGGCTCTTTCTCATCATTTAGCAAGGCTCTTCTAGTAACAAGAACCTCTCCTCTTTCTGCATCATCAGAATGTGAAGACTTAGCATCTTCATTTACATGGGCAACTTGTGCATTACCCTCAGGTCTTCTATTTTTCCTTCCTTGATGTTGAGGACACTCCTAGACTCTATGTCCTACTTCTCCACACTGGAAACAGGTTTCACAAAATCCTCCTCTTCTCGGTCCTCACCTAGATCTTCCTTTTCCTCTTTGGTCTCCATTATTTTGATCATGAGGATGGTAGGTGTTATCTCCTTTTTAGTTCTGGCTGCTACTAGATCCTTCATCCTTCTTTTGATCTTTGTTTTGACCTTCATATGACCATCCACTAGTCTTTCTACCATGACCCCCATCTCTTTGCTTGCCTTCAAATCTTCTATTCAACTTTTCTTCTACCTTCAAAGAAAAAATGATATGCATCTTCAATGGTAGAAATTCTTACTAGACTCAACTCTTCTTGAATGCTTAGCTTCAACCCATTTATGTAATGAGAAACTTTCTCCTTGTTGGCCTTAGAATGACCTATTCTGATCAAGACTTAGTAGAATTCTTCTATATACTCCTTAATAGATTTCCGTACTTGTTTCAACCCTTGCATCTTCTTCAACAAATCCAACTCATAGTCCCCAGGAATGAACTGTCTCTTCAATTTTTCCACCATTCGATCCCATATTGTTATTTTCTTTTTTCTTCTTCTATTTCTTTGCAACTGGACTTCTTTCCACCATATGCTAGCATGGCCTTTTAATTTGGCCTTTGTAAATTTGACCCTATTTGGGTCTTCTATTTCTTCATACTCAAAATACTCTTCCATGTCACTGATCCAATCGATCAGCTCCTCTAGATTTAGGTTTCTAGAAAAATTAGAAACTTCTATCTTCAGCCTCTTTCTAATATTTGAAATGGCCCTAATCAGTCTGACTTCTCCAAGATCCATTACATCATGTACTTCCTCTTCGAATGGCTCCTCATCTTCAACCTCATCCTCACTTTCATCTCTTCTTCTGACATTAGCTCCTCTTGTAGTGCTTGAACTTGTCTCTAGAGGGATCTAAAACCCTTTTTTGTTACCCCAACATTTCTTCCACCATGGTTTCTTCATGGAGGCATCTTTTCTCACAAACCCACAACTACAAGTCCTTCTTTGATACCACTTGATGAGGGCTACACCACTCAAAACCCACATAAAACACAACAATAGATACCACCAAAGAAGATGTGAGATAGAAAATAAATCACTATCAATTATTCTTATAAAATGAAATTACAAATTCAAAACTTACATGCTACAACCTCATGGTCTTGATTCATTACAACAAAATCAACTCTGAAAAAAAAATCTAGTATTCAGAGCCATAATTTGCACTAATGGAGTCACCTTCTACAACCCCCTCATATCCCTTTTCATTTTACCCAATAACTTCCCTAGAATTTTCTAGAAGGTGCAACTTTCCCTTTTGTTTTGGCACCAGAAGTCTCGCTATTTGATTTCTAGCCTAGGAAGAAATTTTAATAAAATTCACTTTTTAGAGGGGGAACTTCGTGGGGCCCCAACTTTTGATCTTGGGTGTTCGATTTGCTATTATTGCATATCGTTGGAAAGATCTTGAAGAGATCTACAATGTGTGAACAATTGTAGGTCGGTTCATCCACTTTTCAAGCTATTTCAGGGCCTCTAAAGTTTTATATTTGAATTTGAAGTTGTAATGGAGAAATTTCTCAAGACAAAAACTTTAATTTCTCCCAAACCGTTCAGGGTATTAAGGTGATTCTTTCACGACCGAAAATGTTTTTCAGCTCTTCTCCTTCGGGTAACTTTTTAGGTCCATATGAGGCTGTTTAGGTTGACTTACTAAAAATAGTAAGTGACCATTTTTCACTATTTTAAGTTCTAACTGTCTTATACCCCTTAAGTGCCATCATGGGACTCAAAACAACTAAAGAAAATAAATAATTTTTGTTTTTTTCGGTGATGCAAGATTTCCCTACATCATTGAATGCTCCTACATCACTAGGGTTTATAATTTGTAAAGGAATTCAAAGGTAAGTGCACCAATATGGTTTTGAAAAAGGGGACTTAAGTGGACAATTTTTTTCTGAAATCAAGAAATACTGACCTTGGACGTGAAATTGAGGATAGTTACACTCAAAATTTTGAGATGGAACAAAAACAAGGATTGAAGTGCTCTGAGTCTACTTTCGAAACTACTAATTTATTTTTAAAATAGTTGAGATTAACGGGTTCAAAAGAGGGACGTACATAAATTGGTGTTGTTTTTATTAGAAAAACATAACATAGCAACTATTGTATGACCCTCGTACGGTGAACTTTTTTTTAGTATTTTTAAAATTGCAACAGTCAAAAGTTACCTAATAGTATGTAGGTGATGCACAATTTTTCTGATAACTTTTTTATGAATATTTGATTTTGTACTAATTTTTGAAGTGCACACTTCCTGAAAAGTAGAATTTTGGCCGTGCTACCCCTACAAATTTTGGAAACTAATTGAATTTTTTTAAAAAAATTTTAAATTTGTGGAATGGAGTCTAGTTTCTAAAAATGTAATTTATTTGAAAATTCGATGAATGGTTAATGTATAACGAAAAAATACCAAACACTACTTTTCCGCAAAAAAAAGACATACAAATAAAATAAATTATGGATGAAAGGCTTAAAATTTTTAGAAAGTAAAAAAATTACATTGTTGGATAGCCAAGAGAGAACCCAACATTACCCATGTGTTCAATTTTTTCGATATTGAGCCACATGCAATCCTGATGGTGAGCATGAACTTGATTATGTGAAATATGGTAGAATTTTTAAAAAAATTCCTCTGGTCGTTGGGAATTACCTCTAAGCCTTTGGGTTGGTATTCCAAGGAAAATACCAATCCTAAGGCTCTGGAATTCCCAAAGAAAGATATAACGTGAGTGTGCAATAACGTGAGCATGCAATAACGTGAGCGTGTTATAACACGCTCACGTTATATCTCAGTCTTGACATGGTTTTTTCCTTTGTGGGAAACATGTCAACTAAGACATAATGTGCTCACGTTATGTCCTCCTTTATGTTAAATTCCAATATATTGAATGTATGCTGATATATTTGTATGTTTGTATGTACATGTTTGCTTGTATGTCATGTATGTATGCATGTATGCATGCTTGTATGTATGTACATATTCCTGTATGTATCAATGCATATATATTGTATGTATGCATGTATGTATGTAAGATTGTATCTACATATGTATGTTTGTATGCTTGTATGGATGTAGGATTATATGTACATATGTATTATGCTTGTATGTATTTAAGTATGTATGTATTTACGTATGTCTTTAGAGGGAGGGAGAATTTAGAGAGAGAGAGTTTGGAGAGATGGAGAAGGGCTGGAAGTGAGAGTTTAAGAGATAGGGAGTGGGAGAAAAGCAGATGGAGTGAGAGGGACTTAGCTAGGTAGGGTGGGAGGGATAGAGAGAGGGAGAGAGAGAGGGGGGTGGGAGAGAGAGAATTGAGATAGAGGGAGAGAGATACAGAGAGAAAGAGAGAGTTATGTAGGTAGGGTGCCAAAGGGAGAGACTTGAGAGTTCGAGGGGAATGAAAGGGAGAGACTTGAGAGATAGGTAGTGAGAGGGAGTGTGAGAGAGAGGGAGTGTAAGAGAGAGGAAGTGGGAGAGAGAGGGAGTGTGATTGAGAGACCTGAGAGAGGGAGAGGGTGTGGGAGGGAGTGACTTGATAGAGGTAGAGAAAGAGGGGGGTGGAGTGATAGGGACTTATCTAGGTATGGTTGGATGGATAGATAGAGAGAGAGGAGACAGACAAAGAGAGATTTACCTAGTAGGTTGCCAGAGGGAGAGACCTGAGAGAGAGACAGGGTGAGAGGGAGAGACATGAGAGAGAGGGAGAGAGAGGGAGGGGGAGAGAGTGGGATAGAGTGGGACGGACATAGAGAGAGATGGATAGAGGGAGCAAAAGAGGGTTGTAGGGATTGACTTAACGAGAGGTACGTAGAAAGAGGGAGATGGTAGATAGAGACAATTAGAGAGGGTAGGAGGGAGGGAGGGAGGGAGAGGTGAGATGTATATATAGAGAGAAAGTGATAGGGGTTGAGGGTATAGGGTTGATGGATTAGGGTGGAGGACCTATAGGGTTGATGGTTTCTAGGGTATTAGGGTTTAAGGTTTGAGGGTTGAGGGAATAGGGTCGACGGTAGAGGGTATTTGGTTGAGGGTATAGGGTTGAAGGTTTAAGGGTTTAGGGTTGAAGGGTTTAGGGTTGAAGGGTTTTGGGTTTACTTGTTTGAAGGTATAGGGTTTAGGGTATATGTTTTAGGGTATATGGTTGAAGGATTAGGTTCAGGGTCCAATGTAAGGGGTAGAGGGTTTAGGGTTTAAGGATTGAGGGTTGAGGGATTAAGGGTTGAGGGATTAAGGGTTGAGGGTTGAGAATTAAGGGTTGAGGGTTTAATGTATAGGGTAGAGGGTAGAGGGTCGAGGGTTTAAGGGTTTAGGGTTTAAGGGTTGAGGGTTGAAGATTGAGGGTTTAATGTTGAGGGTTGAGGGTTGAGGGTTGAGGGTATAGGGTATAGGGTCAAGGGATTAGGGTTGAGGGTTCAATATAGAGGGTAGAGGTTATAGGGGTTGAGAGATTAAGCGTCGAGGGTTTAGGGATTAGGGTGGAGAGTTTTCTTGGATTTAATAGTGTAAGGGTTGAGGTATTAGAGTTTAGGGATTAGGGTTTAGGGTAGAGAGTATTGGGTTGAGGGTAGAGGGTAGAGGGTAGAGGGTTTAAGAGTTTAGGGTTTAAGGGTTGAGGGTTTAGGGTTGAGTGTTTTAGGGTCTAAGGGTTGAGGGTTTCAGGGTCAAGAGGGTTAAGGGATTAGGGTAGAGAGTTTACTAAGTGGGTTTAAGGGTTGGTGGATTAGGGTTGAGGGTAGAGGGTAGAAGATTGATGGTAGAGGGTAGAGGGTTTATGGGTTAGGGTTTAAGGGTTTAGGGTTTAGGGTTGAGGGATTAAGAGGGTATAGGGGTTGAGGGATTAGGGTTTAAAGGATGAGGGTTGAGGGTTGATGGATTAAGAGGTATAGAAAGGGTTGAGGATTAGGGTTTAGGGTTGAATATTGAGGGTTGAGGGATTAAGAGGATATAGGGGTTGAGGGATTAGGGTTTAAGTGTTGAGGGTTCTGGGTTGAGGGTTGAGGGTTGAGGGTTGAGGAATTAAGAGGGTATAGGGTTTGAGGGATTAGGTTTGAAGGATTGAGGGTTGAGGTTTGAGGGTTGATGGTTGAGGGTTGATGCATTAAGAGGGTATAGGGGTTGAGAGATTATGGTTTAAGGGTTGAGGGTTGAGTTTTGAGGGATTAAGAGGATATATGGGTTGAGGGATTACAGTTTAAGGGTTGAGCATAGAGGGTAGAGGGTTGATGGATTAAGAGTGTATAGGGGTTGAGGGATTGGGGTTTAAGGGTTGAGGATTGAGGGTTGAGGGATTAAGAGGGTATAGGGGTTGAGGGATTAGGGTTTAAGGGTTGATGGTTGACGATTGAGGGATTAAGAGGGTATAGGGGTTGAGGGATTAGGTTTTAAGGGTTGAGGGTTAAGGGTTGAGAGATTAAGAGAGTATATGGGTTGAGGGATAAGGGTTTAATGGTTGAGGGTTGAGGGATGAAGAGGGTATAGGGGTCAAGGGGTTAGGGTTTAAGGGTTGAGGGTTGAGGGTCGAGGGATTAAGAGGGTATAAGGGTTGAGGGATTAGGGTGTAACGGTTGAGGGTTGAGGGTTGAAGGATTAAGAGGGTATAGGGATTGAGGTATTACAGTTTAAGGGTTGAGGGTTGAGGGTTGAGTAATTAAGAGGGTATAGAGGTTGAGGGAGTAGGGTTGAAGCATTGAGGGTTGAGGGTTGAGGGTTGAAGGATTAAGAGGGTATAGGGATTATGGTTGAGGGGTTGAGGGTTGAGGGTTGAGGGATTAAAAGGATATATGGCTTAAGGGATTAGGGTTTAAGGGTTGAGGGATGAGGGTTGAGGGATTAAGAGGGTATAGGGGTTAAGGGATTAGGGTTTAAGGGTTGAGGGTTGAGGGTTGAGGGATTAAGAGGGTATAGGGGTTTAAGGGTTGACGGTTGATAGTTGATGGATTAAGAAGGTATAAGGGTTGAGGGATTAGGGTTTAAGATTTGAGGGTTGAGGGTTGAGGGATTAGGGTTTAAGGATTGAGGGTTCAAGGATTAAGAGGGTATAGGGGTTGAGGAATTATGGTTTAAGGGTTGAGGGTTGAGGGTCAAGGGATTAAAAGGGTATAGGGGTTAAGGTATTATAGTTTAAGGGTTGAGGGTTTAGGGTTTAGGGATTAAGAGGGTATAAGGGTTGAGGTATTAGGGTTTAATGTTTGAGGGTTGAGGGCTGATGGATTATGAGGGTATAGGGGTTGAGGGATTAGGATTTAAGGGTTGAGGGTTGAGGGTTGAGGGACTAAGAGGCTATAGAGGTTGAGGGATTAGGGTTGAAGGGTTGAGGGTTGAGGGTTGAGGAATTAAGAGGTTATAGGGGTTGAGGGATTAGGGCTTAAGGGTTGAGGGTGGAGGGATTAAGATGGTATAGGGGTTGAGGGTCAAGGGATTAAGAGGGTATAGGGGTTGAGGGATTAGGGTTTAAGGGTTGAGGGTTGAGGGTTGAGGGTTGAGGGATTAAGAGGGTATAGGGGTTGAGGGATTAGGTTTTAAGGGTTGAGGGTTGAGGTATCAAGGATTAAGATGGTATAGGGGTTGAGGGATTAGGGTTTAATGGTTGAGGGTTGAGGGTTGAGGGATTAAGAGGCTATAGGGGTTTAGGGATTATTGTTTAAGGGTTGAGGGTTGAGGAATTAAGAGGGTATAGGGGTTGAGGGATTTGTGTTTAAGGGTTGAGGGTTGAGGTTTGAGGGATTAAGAGGGTATCCCACTCCCTCTCCCTCCCCCTCTCCCTCTTTCTCTCCCACTCTCTCTTTCTCCCACTCTCCCCCTCTCTCCATCACACTCTATCATTCTCCTAGTCTCTCCTTCTCCCACTCTCCCACTCTCTCCCACTCTATGTTTCTCCCCCTCTCCCCCTCTCTCCTTCCCTCTCTATCTCCATCTCTCCCACTATCTCTTTCTCCCCCTCTTCTCTCCCTCCCTCTCTCCCTCTTTCTCTCCCACTCCCTCTCCCTCCCTCTCCCCCTCCCTCCTTCTTTCTCTCCCACTCCCTCTCCCTCCCTTTCTCCCTCTTTCTCTCCCACTCTCTCTTTCTCCCACTCTCCCCCTCTCTCCCTCCCACTCTATCTTTCTCCCACTCTCTCCTTCTCCCACTCTCCCACTCTCTCCCACTCTCTCTCTCTCACAATCTCCCACTCTCTCTCACTCTCTCTTCTACCACTCTCCCCATCTCTCCCTCCCTCTCTCCCTCTTTCTCTCCCACTCTCTCTTTCTCCCACTCTCCCCCTCTCTCCCTCCCACTCTATATTTCTCCCACTCTCCCCTCTCTTTCTCCCACTCTCCTACTCCCCTCTCTCCTCTCTATCTATCTCCATCTCTCCACTATCTCTTTCTCCCTCTCCTCTCCTCCCCTCTCCTCTCCTCCCTCCCTCTCCCTCTTTCTCTCCCACTCTCTCTCTCCCCCACTTGCCCTCTACCTCTCTCTCTCTCTCTTTCACAAACACACACTCACCTCTATCTCCTCTACTATAAAGGTACATGGGAGAGATATAGAATTAAGATAGAGGGTTTAGACAAAGAGGGAGAAAAGAAATATATTAAGAAAACCATATTTCATATAACATATGCACGTTTTGAAGAAGTAGAGATGTTACCATTTTAGGAAGAAATAATGTGCTCACATTATAACATGAGCACATTTTTTATTCCACTAAAAATGGTAAAAAAAACTCAATATAATCATGATGTCAAGGCCCATAGTTTGCATATTCTCCTAGTTTTGTGCATGCTCTGACAAAAAGTAGCTTTTTGATGATGTTGTGAAGTGTGCAAGTATTGTTTTCACATTCCACCACCTTTTCCATGATATTTCTACCACCTTTGCATGAAATAGCAGAGTTTCCATGTTGAAAGACATATAATATCAATTGAAGTTTGAATTTCATTGAAAATTGATATACAATTGAAGTTTGGAGGGGAACAAGCTTTTGAACAAGTCAAATTGTTGTGGAGTTTGAAGAAATAAGAAGCTAAGGCTACATAATTGGTTTGAACTCCTCCATTTGAAAGTCTGGTTTTTTAGGTATGTGAAGTCTTTACACATTTTCTTTCATTCTATTATGGCTTGCTTTCATTTTTGTTTGTCATTATAACCTTACATTGTCAATGCACATTTTAAATTACACAATTATATATAGTTTCCAATTACCATTTTAAACTTGATGCAGAGCATCTACCAAGATCCACAAATCCATCAAGGGTACTTCTAACCCTAACTTAAATTGAAGAAGATCAACGGACAAACTCAATCATCTTTTCATCAAAATCCTTCAATTTCACTTGATTTCATATTTCCACAAGACATTAGAACTTAGTTTCAAATATTTTTCAGAATCAAAAAAAGATTAACCATCATAAAATTGATTGAAACATAGCATAAATCTATTTAGAAAATTAGAACCATTCAAATTGTTCATGATTTACTAATTCAAGAACTCAATGCTACAACTTACATGGAAAAATAACAACAAATCATGGAAGGTAACTACCAACCTTTATCCACACATCCAAGACACTATAATTAACATGTTATTCATTGAAATAAACCAAATACAAATTCCAAATATCTCACCAAAATTCATCCTTTGAGCATGCTTCCCCTAGCAGTATTCGAAACCCGTGGTGCAGGGGCACCTACAACCATGTTTCAAAATCTACTTTTTTGACAATATGTCTTAAGGTATTTGGGTGAGTTCAATATTTTTTAGATGCTTTGTCATATATTTTATTGAAAATAAGGTCTAAATATACCAATATTTCATGTATTTAGGGATTTTGTGAGTTTGGTGATCAAATGTGCAAGTATGAACTCTTGCTTCAAAAAATTGTCAATTTTTCGATATAATCTTTGAAGGAAAATTATTCAAATTGTAAATGGAAGTGCCACAAAAGAGTCTAGAAGTTGTATTAGGGATGAAATAAAAGTGTTTGAGTGGTCTTAGGTGTCTTGGACAACAAAGTTGCATAATGTTTCTTATTTAGCAAAAATTGTCAATGTTAGCAATTTTTAAGACAAATGAAGGTCTTGGTAGTTAATAGGTGGTTATAGGTTGGTTATGGAAATGGATCAGTTTGAGAAGGGCCTAAAATTGTATTTAAAAACCTGGTATGGACTCATTCAAGAGGTTGGTGGAGTTTGAATAAGAAATAAACTTGCATTTACATTGTTTTTCTAAGGATCTCACTACTTTTTGTGTGTTTGCAGACACTGTACGGGCTGTACATGCTTAGTAATGGTGTGAAATTGATACTATTCCATAAAGTAATGTTCCTACTTTCATTTGGATCCCTTTCATTGAAC
Organism: Sequoiadendron giganteum; assembly: GCA_007115665.2. NCBI lineage: Eukaryota > Viridiplantae > Streptophyta > Pinopsida > Cupressales > Cupressaceae > Sequoiadendron > Sequoiadendron giganteum. The sequence continues at coordinate 241,186,928 of CM021106.1, read as the reverse complement.
TTTGTGCTTGGAATTCATAAATTTCTAGAAACTGGGTTCTTGGATAGTCAAGGGTTTGAGGGAAATTTAATGTCTTAGATGGAATCCCACCTATTGTGCTCTATGTGACTTAGTGGAGTTACCATTTAGGATGTACTTAGGATTTTCTTAGTAGTAGAGAAGAACAAGTTTAAAGTTTCCTCATGAATGATGCTGGTTTAAGGGGAAATACCCTATTTTCTCATAGAAAGCAATGGTGCAGACCTAAGAAAGAGGGGTACAGCATTTCTAGAGGGTAGATGAGGGTTCCTTAAGCTTGGGGGGATCTATACAAAGGTTTCTAGGTAGTTGGTTTGAATTGGGAAGTTCTGTAAGGTAAAGTTTCAGTAAGGAGGCCTAAAAACCCTTGTTTCCTAGGTTCTAGAGAGGGTTTTGAAATTTGTTGATGGAATGAGTACTTGGGGTCCTCAAACCTTGATAATTGTTAGTTTTGAAACCTAAAACAAGACTCTTTTTTGTCATGGCGGCCTGGTGGTGGATTCTTGAGGGGGCCCCTTTGTAAAATTGGCTAATTTGGGCCCTAAAATGGTGAAATTTGTCATTTTAAGGAAAGTGTCTTAAAAGAGTAATATGTGGACTTTTTATATGTCTCATACCACTGAAATAGATATCTAGATCAATCATTTTTTTGGTAGGTATTTTGCGAGGTTTGTGAGAAAAATCCCTAAAACTGGTTTGTGAAGCCTGCAAGGCAATTTCGGGTCAAAAGTGGAGTTTAGAAGAGTTTGTTTGATCTTCTTTTTGTATGTGGTTGAATGTAAATATTCTGACATCTTGAAAGTGTTGAAACTCTTTTCCTACATCAAATTTCAATTTGAAGTCATTATGAAGAGTCATGGTTGATAGGTAACCCTGTTGTCCTGTTGAGTCAATTGAAGGTTGATGTCTTCATTGGCATATTTTAGAGAAGTTGTGTCAATTTGTATATTGGGTTCCCACCACTCTACATCAACCTAGTTCTGGGCACACAAAATACATTAGAACAAGGGGTGACTTCTTTGGACTATGTTTGACTTCCAATAAGTCTACCTAGCAAAAGGCTTCCCAATTACCCCAAATTTGCAAAGGAAGTACCTTTTAAAGGTGAGGTTTCCAAAGGTGAGGTTTCCACTCAGGCACCAAGAATAGTAAATTTTCATGATACCAAACCACCAATTTCATGATTACTTTTCCCACATAAGGTCATTACCCTACTATCCCAAGAAACCCTCTAAAACACAAGCAAAAACAAGGGTTTTCAAGGATTTCACAACTCCGAGCCTCTTCCATTCCTCCCAAGGGTCCAAAAGCCTTCCAATACCTCTAAAAGAACTTATCAAACACTCACAATACCATTACACTCATTATTTTTTAGAATCACCATCATGGTTATTCACTTTCACATAGAAATGTGCTCTACCCAGCCTAGTGCACTCTACCGACCAAAACCATGCTCTTTGAGACTCCCAAAAAAAATTTAAATTTAAATTATTATGTTACACACCAATCCACTAAGTTATAGATCCATCACAGTGAGTGGATTGGTGAAAATCAATACATTATAGCCTCAAACCCTTACACTATCAAAACAGGGCAGACTTGGAGAAACAACTGAAAATCTCTTCTAAAATGGTATTAAGACACCAAACATTATTCAAGTGAAGATAAATTCATGCATCAATTATCTCCCAAACCTAAAAGGCATCACAACCTTGTACAGGTCCGTACACAGAGAAAGAACACAAGAAAACACAAGAAAATCATAAAAATCAAAGAATTCCTTTATTTTATTTTATTCAAATCTTGAAGAGCAGCCTCCATTCAATAATTTACATGATATTTATCTTATTTATCTTCAAACTCAACTCCCCCAATGTATCTAACTATTTTTGTAACTTCTTAACTAACTTATCTCTTCACAACTTTGCCAAAAAATGCAATTTTTTGCAAATGTCAAGCCAAATCTCCCCCCTAAACACCTAGAATAACTCAAAATAACTAAATAAATATTAAGAGTGGTATCATAGACCTTATTTAACATATATCATTATCTTAGCCTCAAAAACAACAAGAACCTTACTTTTACCCATCTTCACATGCACCAAAAACCCTCCTTTTTACCCAAGAAACTAGTGGTTTATTAAAAAACACTCATACAACCCATTTACAATCTTATGAATACTTAAAATAGGTCTAAAATGGTTTGAAAAAACTAAATTCAACAATAAACCATGCTTCCCCAACTCAAAACACACTTTAACATATCGAAACCACTTGAAATCTCATGGAAAACTCAAATTTTCAGTATAAGGATTCATGCTCAACACCCTTTTCATTCAATGGTGCTCCCTCACCATGTATGCTTCCATAGTTTGTATACATATATATGACATAAGTTGAAATTTTGTATGCTTATCTATGCTTCCATTTTGAGCCTATCTTGCAATCATGGCATGCTACATTACCACTTTTCTTTAAGGCATTTTGGATTGAAAAAAATCATGTCACCTTTGTCTATGCTAGGTGAACTCTTGTACAAGATGATTGTAAGTATTATTTAAATGAAGCCTTGAATGCCATATATTTTTAATTAACTTGAATGGATACATTTTTTAGGAACTAATATTCATCTCATTACCATGGTATAGATAAAATTATCTGCCATGCCGAAGAAAAAGAAAAAGAGGAAACTAACAAACGAAGAGAATGGAACCTTCAAAGAAAAGGAGAGAGTTTGGGTGACAGCATATCGTGAAAAGAAGAAATTAGAAATGATTGATGAAAATAATCCAATTGAATAGGAACCTCAACCGTAAAAAAGAGAATGAGAATTGGCAGCACAAAAGGAATGAATGCGAAAGCATCGTCATAATAGATTCAAATACCATAGTTGGAGGCACCCTCTACGGCAAGTGAATTTGAAGGGACACCATTAACCACAAGTGAATATGGAGGGAAACCATCTAGCACAAGTGAATATGGATGGACACCATCTACTATAAATGAATATGGAGGGACACCATCTACTGCAAGTGAATGTTGTTGGACTACATCCAACACATCTCAAGTTGAGAGTACATCATCATTCAGATTTGATGAAGAAGGTATTCCATCATACCCATGTGAACCTCAAGGTATGTCTTCTTCTCCACCCTCGATCAAAGGTACGCAATCTAGCCCACTTCAATTAAATATTCATGAAATTCGTAATGTTGAGATGTATGTACCTAGGAGAACACCACCTAGAATTATGCATAGAAAGCCAAAGTATTTGATCAATATTGATGATGAGATTTTGCAGCACATGGAAGGTAAGATTTCAACACGCACTTGTAGAAGATATGTTGATAAGATTTGGGAATGATTCTTTGAACACTAAATGAGACCAGAAGATGTCAACTATTTGTTGAAATGATGTGGGGTGTAAAGTATAGGAACATCATGAAGACTCTTGGGTTGAGAACATCGAATGCATCGAGTGAAGACACTATTGTGAAGAATCTAATGGATGCTTATGAGAGTGTGGTAAGACCTCATGCTCAAAGGATAGTAATGTCACCCAACGTGTCATTATATCAACTTTGGTAAGCTATCAAACAAAGAGATCTTGTCTCATTAGAAAGACGAGTGAACAAATGAGAATTACTAGAAAAACTTTATCAAGAGCCATTCAAAGGCGGCAAAGAATTGAGGGCACTGATTCAAATGAATTATGGGAATTCTCGGGGAGACTATCACGAAAAGATAAAGAAGTTGTCAAAGCCTTGAGAACACTAATTGAAGAGTATTTTAAGAATAACACAAGGCCATCTCTGAATCAAAGGGATGTGGTAAGAAGGAGAATCGGTAGTCGGAATCGTGAGCCACATCCAAAGCATTTTTTGGATACGACTCAAACCCAATTTTTTCAAAAATTTAAAAATGATTATCCTCAAATTAGTATTTCTCAAAGATTTTTTGAAATGCTTAAACTTTTTTATGTTAAGATAAATCACACACGCACTACTTGTTGTTGTAGACTACATATTGAATTTTCTAACTATTATGATGTCTATCGTTCTATATGTTTAGATTTGCATACTAACGATGTTTTGCAGGATTGTGGCATAGAAGCCCCACCAAAATATTCAAGAGAGTTCTTATCAAAAAATTTATGTGAAATAGAGGATGGTCAGATATTCTACAGGACAACATGCTTGGATGGTTCATGCGAGCATTCCGGTGGCTTCAACCGTATGCTAGTATGTCAACATATGGAAAGCATAGATGAGGTGGGACGAAAACTAGTAGAGTTTGGAAAGTATAAAATAGTGGCATATGCTTCAAAAGATGGGTTTGAAGCAAAAAGGTGTGATTTGGTTATTGAGAAGATTCTAGTGTACCAATTTATGTCCATGTTTCGTGACAGTATATTGTCTGAGTATGCAATGCATACCCATAGAGCCTGATGGTTGGACACGCAATTCAAGCTATGCAAGGACACCTTTCCGGTTGGAAGAATAGTATCAGTGGTTGAATTTGAGGATAACTACACTCTACAACCATAATGTGAGGTGTATCCATAGTATTACAACTCCACATAGGTTTCAATATTTGTGCACATAGCATTCATTCATGCATCTGATAGTACAGATGAACAAAGGAAGGTATTGAGGGAGTACCACTTTTAGATTATTGATGATTGCACACATTCTCCAGAGTTCGTGCAAGGTTTCTTTTAGATGTTGTAAAATGGTTTGGCTCAGAGGGGCATAAAATATGACTGACATATAATATGGTCTAATAACTGTGCAGCACAGTTCAAGAACTCGTGCATGTTCTACTGGCTATGCAGGATGCATGTCATTATAGGTGTTCAACATATGTGGAACTTTTGTGAGGCTAGACATGGAAAGGGGGAGCATGATGGTGCAAGAGCATGCGTGAAAATAGCATTAGCACAAGAAGAGTTAAAGTATAAAGATAGTGCAAAGTTGATAGATGCAAAATCAATCATTGAGTGGTGTAATGCTTTGATGGGTCCAGGTAATAAAGGTATGTCTTCAGTTTATAGATTTTTTTGGTTGATGGATGATACTAACATTGCACCATATGAAGGTTTTTGTACACTAACAGGATTGAGTGAGGTACACTCTTTCCTTAACTCAAATGCAAGTTCAAGGAGTATCAATACATGAAAGATGGTATGCTTTTTTTCTTCATGTACAATGCAAGCCTAGAATGGTTTTGAGTTAGGGGAGTGGGTTGACAAATGGTTGGAAAGTTATCTTATCCCACTTCACATGTATCGCTCTCCAATGGAATTGGAACTGACACAGATGGAATCATCGGTCAACTTTGACCATGTATCAAATCTAGTTCAACCAAGTGATATATCTACTTGCTTAGTTGTTGAAATTCCATATCGTTATCTTACTTTGTACTGTATTCATAATGTTGACAAATTTCAAGAGATTTTCTGCAGATATCAATGCAGGGCATGTTTATGTAGTTATTGTAGATGAAGACAATGAAGAGGGAACAAACTATTACTTATGTTGTTGTGTTGAGGCCAAAAATAAATTTTAGGCCCCAATTATAGATGGAGAAAACATTGAATACCCTACAGGCTTAGTTGTGGTTACTAGAACATGGCTTAGAAGGTACCCACATTTGACTATTAAACATTGGCTATTTTAGGACTTTGACACATATTGTAAGAGTCTTCATTAATCGAACCTTGTCATGGCATCTAATGTTCATTTAACCAAATATGGGGGTAGACCTTTGAACAAGTCCTTGTGGAAGGTCTGTGAGTCTGACCATGAGGCAATACTTGACACAATAAAGAGTAGAGTAGACTTAGATGGTTCGTTGGATTAATTTGTAAGTATATGCACATTGGTTCTTATTAATTTATACTTTCATGGAAATTATTTTGTTTGATTCCAATGCTATCATCTTCTTTTACTTTGTGTATTTGTAAGTAACATACTAGATAGTGATTGGTGTCCCCTTGCAAAAAATGGAGATATATGAGCCATCCAAGAGAATGTCAACCAGAAAAGAAATGCAACATCCTTACTTTGATGATATTGAAAAATTTCAATCATGATTTTAAGCCATTAGAAAAGTGTGTGTAAATCTTGGTGATGGAATTTCAAGTTATTCATTTGAATTTAACCTTATCATGAGAAGCTATGATGTAGACATTATAAGAGCATCTGAAATTTCAACTTACTCTATTCATGAGAGGTGTTGTGTGCAATAGGTATGTTGGAATTCCTAGTGAAGATGTATGACCATGAGTGACTAAGTTGTGATACCTACATGCCTATCTATAAGTTCCTTCCATCTATTTTTATTTCATTTCCATTTTGGATGCTCTTTCTTTTTCTCTTTTACTTTGCATATTTGTAAGTAAACTACTAAAATTGATTGATCTCTCATTGCAGAAAGTACTGATTTATGAACCATCAAAGAGAATATCAACCAAAAATCAATGCAACATCCTTATTTTGATGATCTTGACAAATATCAATTTTTATTCAAGCCATTATAAAAGAGTGTGTGAAGTTTAGCGAGGGAATATCAAGTTACTCAATTGAAGTTAACCTCATAATGAACACCTATGATGTAGACATTTAAAGAGAATCTTGAATGCATGAGTGACATTGTAAAAGATCTATGAGAATGAAGTACCTAAGGCATTGTAATGATATTTACTTACATAATGAGATTTACTCAAATATTGTAATTTTGGAGTTCATGTTTGGTACAGTAGCACCTTGTTATGTAAATGCCTTCAATAGGAAAATCTGCAAAATTTGAATTTTGAAATATAAACAATGTGAAAAAGGTCATGTAAAGGTCATATGTAATGTATTCAAAGTCTCAAAGAGGTCATTAGGTGATTAGAGAAGTGATATAAATCATGTAAGGTCGAGCAAAACATAGATTCTTCAATATTTACAATCAATAAAGTCCCTATTATAGTGATTTTATGAGTTTTTCCAGTTGTTCATTAACTTGTACGGCCTGTACAATAGTTTAAAGACTTGAATCTTGTTGTTTAAGGTAGAATAGTGAATTATCTTTGATTTGAATCTATTTAGGAGGGTATCCATTGAGTTTATCATTAGTTTGAACTAATTTTTCTCAACTCGGTCTATAAACCAATAATGACTATTCCACCGAATTTGATAGTTTAGATCAGTGTCCAGTAAGTTAGTATTAGTATTTTTTAGGTGTGTGTGTGTTTATTTGTGTAGGGGAATTCAAGAAACAAAGGTGGAGTTCTTGCTAAAGGGTTTTATGATGATTTTTCAAGTGAAAAGAGTTGCTCCAAGTGGTGTTTTGAGGAAATCTTCTCAAATGACTTCAAAAACAAATGAATGATCTAGATAGATATTATTGAGTTACAACACATAATTAAAAATCAATAGTGACTATCTTGGAACATGTGCATCAAAAATGACCTTCTTCACTATCCTCATTAGGCTAACTAGGCCTAATTTACAAAGGATCATACCTTTAAACATTCAAGAACCCCCTTAACTTGTTGGGGTAGCAATTATCATGTATCCAAACCCTCATACCCATAATTTGTCTCAAGACAAACTCACTCCACCAAGCCAAACCAAAACCCTTATTTTATGCTAGTATAAGGAGGGTTTATTGAAAGGAATGGTTCCACACTATACCAAAACATGCCACCACCTCAGAGCTTCTAAAAAACACCTTAAAAAACTCAAAAGACAATCACCCAACCTCTACATGCAATATTTTATCAAACCCTAGGGTGAAACCTCATTTTTCAAGCCCTTTTCCATCAAAATCTACAGGGGCAGCAACACAAACCCCATAAAACTTATTCCCTTTCACTTTAAAATTTCTTGTCTAATCCTATAGGATCATGTTGGTCCCCTCTACAAAAATCTCTCTCAGTTTTGGCTATCTTAGATTGGTTTTCCCGTGGCGGTAGATTTTCACTTGATAGAAAAAGTGTCAAATTCAAGTTATGCAAAGTTGCAAAGTGGTGCAACTTTTTCTCTATAAATTGTGTGACCAAGTGAACTATTCCAACACGTCTGAATAGGTATTTTTATGCTAGGCATGGTCCTCTTTCACATCGAAACACGTGGAATCGCTCCAAGCTATGTTCCACCGGATCGATCCCTTAAGGGTCCAAACTGCAAAATGGCTGCAAACTTCAACATGCTATTAATTGGATACCATGATTCTTATAAACTTCTTGTTTGATACTACAAGATTGTGTTGGGCCCCTCTACAAAAACCTCTCTCGGTTTTGACTATCTTGGAGTGGTTTTCCCGTGGCGGAAGATATTCAGTTGATGGAAAAAGCGTCAAATGAAAGCAGTGCAAAGTTGCAAAGTGGTGAAAATTTCGTTTTGTAGCTTGTGTGACCAAGCAAACAATTCCAACATGTCCAAATAGTTATTTTTATGCTAGGAATGGTCCTCTTTCACTCTGAAACATGCGAAATCGCTTCGAGCTATGTTCCACCAGATCGATCCCTTAAAGCTCTAAAGTGCAAAATGGCTACAAACTTCATCATGCTATCGGTCGGATATCATGATGCTTAGAAATTTCTCGTCTAATCCTACACGATCGTGTCAGACCCCTCTACAAAAACCTCTCTTGGTTTTGGCTATCTTAGAGTGGTTTTCCCATGGTGGTGGATTTTCACTTGATGGAAAAAATGTCAAAGAGGTGCAACTTTCATTCTGCAACTCGTGTGACCAAACTAACTGCTCCAACGCATCTGAATAGGTATGTTTATGCTAGGCATGGTCTTATTTGCACTGAAACATGTGAAATTGCTCTGACCTACCTTCCACCAGATCGATCCCTTAAGGGTCCAAAGTGCAAAATGGCTACAAACTTCAGTATGCTATTACTTAGATACCATGACAATTAGAAATTTCTCATATGATCCTACAAGATCGCGTTGGGACCTTCTACAAAAAACTCTCTTGATTTTGGCTATCTCAGATTGATTTTCCTATGGCGGAAGATTTTCACTTGATGGAAAAAGTGTCAAATGCAAGCAGTGCAAACTTGCAAAGCGGTGCAACTTTTATTTTGCAACTCATGTGACCAAACAAACTATTCCAAAATATTTGAATAGGTGTGTTTATGGTAGGCATGGTCCTCTTTTGCATCCAAACACATGGAATCACTCTGAGCGACATTCCACTAGATCGATCCCTTAAGGGTCCAAAGTGCAAAATGATTGCAAACTTCAACATGCTATTACTCGAATACCATGATGCTTAGAAACTTCTCATCTAATCCAACAAGATCAAATTGGGCCCCTCTACAAAAACCTCTCTTGGTTTTGGCTATCTCAGAGTGGTTTTCCCGTGGCGGTAGATTTTCACTTGATGGAAAAAGTGTCAAATTCAAGTTGTGCAAAGTTGCAAAGTGGTGCAACTTTCGCTTTGCAACTCGTGTGACCAAGCAAACTATTCCAAGTCATCTAAATAGGTACTTTTATGCTATTCATGGTCCTTTTTTGCACTAAAACACGTGGAATTGCTCTGAGCTACATTCCACTAGATCGATCCCTAAAGGGTCCAAAGTGCAAAATGGCTGCAAACTTTAGCATGCTATTACTCGGATACTATGATGCTTAGAAACTTCTAGTCTGATACATAAAGGATTGTGTTGGGACCCTCTACAAAAACCTCTCTCAATTTTGGCTATCTTAGAGTGGTTTTCCCATGGCTACGGATTTTCACTTGATGGAAAAAAATGTCAAATTCAAGTTGTACAAAGTTGAAAAGTGGTGCAACTTTCATTTTGCAATTTGTGTGGCCAAACTAATTACTCCAACACATCCCAATAGGTAGGTTTTCACTAGGCATGGTCCTCTTTCGCATCCAAACATGTGAAATTGATTCGACTTGCATTCAACCGGCTTGATCCCTTATGATGGCATGCAAAACAATGGAAAAGAGAAACATACAAATGACAGTTGATAAGTCCAAGTATTCCACACAAAAACTGTATGATCATTGGTGCAGAGCACCTTGTTCCTCCATTTGATGAAGAAGGTCTAGTTTAGTGGTTTTAGTGATAACTAATGGTGAATAGGTTGGTCAATAGGTTGTTGTGGGTATTTTGAGCATGCTTTGTCTTGAATAAGGTCAATTAAGACCATTAGGTATGTTTTAGGGTGACTTTTGGGTCTAATGATAAAAAATGTGAAAATTTAAATCTTGTACTAGAAGTTTTCTTTGTAGCCTTTCAAGGAAAATTTGTGAATTTGTATATGATTGTGAAAGAATGGAGTTTTTTCGATGTAATAAGACTATTTGTAAGCCATTTGTGTGGGTTTAGAAGTCATTAGATGTACTCATTAGGTTGGAGGAGTCTAAAGTTGCAAATTTGTAAGTTGCTTAAAGAAACAAATTAGAAATGCAATGGTTACTTATTTTGAAATTTGGTTTTTAGTTAGTTGAGGGTGTGGATCAGTTAGAGAAGGGTGTAAAATGCTATGTAAAGCCTTGAGAGGCTCGAATGGAGGTTGTTGATGAAATTTTGGAGAAGATCTAATAAGAATTATTCACACTATTCTCTATGTTTCAAATTTTTGATACAAACTTGTTGATCTTGTACTTGGTATGACCTCCAGCTTTCCTATACAGTCCCAAGGCTGACATGGATTGAAAGAGGGCTGAGTTGGCTTTCTTTTGGCAGTGGTTTGGTGCAAAACCATAAAGGAATAGGAGAGTTCTTATCGTTGATTCAAGTGAATCTTGGAGTCTTAGTGGGCATATTGAGAGAAGCTGTGTCAAATCACAACTTGGTTGAGCCGCCTTGAATCACCAACGGTGCTTTGCAATTCAAAGAGTGATTGAGAGTGTGTTGCTTTGTTAAATAGACCTATTCAGGGTTCTAGGACAATGATGAGTCCATTTCTTTGTTGTATTATAAATTATAACTTGCTTTCTCTCGAGTCCATTTCATATACAAGAAATAATATTGCAAAAAGTTGACATATAAATCTTTCGATAGTGACGCATCAAGAACATATTGGAATCTTTTTATGAATCATTTCATGGAATGCCAATTGTAAATGTGTTTTTTTCTTTTAGATAAAGTTGTTTAGCATCAATCAATTAATATTCAAGACAAACCATGAAGGACAAATATGATCAATGCTAGGGCTAACCAATTATTAATTATACACATGAATAAGTCAAGTATGTACATGTCAATAAGGGAAGCACAAGTACTCAAAAACACGTAAGCCTCAAAAATTATACACATGAATACATAGTATACACAAATGAATACATAGTATACACAAATTAATACAAAGTATATACACGAATACAAGGTATACTCATGAAAACACGTAAACCAAAAAGTATACATTCGAACACATGTAAGTCACAAAGTATACATGTAAGTTGTAAAGTATACACTTGAATACACGTGACTCATATCTATTGAACCATCTATTTAGAATGAAAATATGGGTACCATCAATAAAATATATTTGTATTAACCAAATAGCCATGTAGGCATACATCAATATATGTCAATATAAGTATGAAATATATGTACAAAATAGCCATATAGGATTACGAGAATCCCATATAGGCATACAACAAAGGGCTCTGGAATCAAAAGTCATTTCTTTTCATGGTCTGCAAATAATTTTTTTCCCTTTACTTTTCAATTGGATGGTGATAGGTCTTTCACTCATTTCTGCTATGCTCGAGGAGTGCTCCTACTACTCCTCCTAGTGTTTAGATCATGGTGAAGTTTTAACTGTTACAATAAGAAGTAAAGACATTAATACATAGAAATTACTTTATAAAAAATGATATATTTGACAAAATAATCACTTACCGCCATCTCAGGATCATTCTCCATGAGGGATATATTCTCACACCCATGCTCAGGTGTACTCAAGCCTTGTATAAACCATACAAATAGAAATTAAACTATGTGAATCAATAATGGTTTGATTTTTCACTAACTAACATCTATAACAACAAATGTAAATTGAAATTCACTAATTTTCCACATACATCCCCTGTCAGAGCCATCAAGGATTGTATAGCAGATGGCACACCAATCTCCATTTCCTTCACCAAATTCAGAGGTATTTCGGCTTGCAACATCTAAAAATAAAACAACAAATTATTCAACGTAATCAACAATGTGCATATAAACTACACAAATCTATTACGTACTTGATTCATTAGTTAAACTCTTTATTCTATTACCTCCATGTAGGTTTGAGTAAATCCACCACCACTGTGAAGTGTTCCATGGAAACCTCCAATATTAGTCTATTCAACATCCAAAATCGTATATTAAATTATCATTCGTAAAACAATGATATTAACATGCAATAAATTTATAATTGTTTACTAGTTACATACCCCAGCGATAGGTGTACTGCATGAATAAGTAGATGGGGGGCCGGCGTATCCAGTCTCAACACTATGGCCCTACAATTTTATTAAAATCATAAAACATTTTTAGTTAATCTTGCATTTGAAAATCAAAATTTAATAAATTAAATTCAATAAACATACACTAACTTTTACCTAACTATGAATGCCATATGCCTCATGCAAAATGTCAGCTGCCCTCTCCATCTCCATAGCTGCAAATAGATCCTACGTAGTAGTGTCCTGAGTGTCGGTAGGGTCATATGAACAAGTAGCCCTACAAGATTGACACACATGTGTTCGGAGGCCACCACTCGAAGACTCCCCTGGATGGTGTTGCAGAATAGGGATAGTATGATGGATGACACTCTAGGTCAAAGTGTTGATCGCTTGTAATGTCTCTACATCAACACTTTCCTTCGTGACAAAAGGCATAACAGCATGCTCATGAGGTGGCCTAGCGAGAGCTCATCTACCTTGCCGCATAGGATATAGCTATGCACCAGGTCTATCTTGAGCTAACCCCCCACCTCTCCCCTAGAAATCCCTCATATCAAAATAATTTAGGATTTTGTTCAATATGAACTCATGGTATAGTTTCCTAAGGAAATATTGTAGGACCTCACAATTGTTGCACATTGGGTAATCGAAGACCATGTACCACCTATCATAAAACTAGTCCCTAATCTGTTGGTGGTGGCACCAATGGATAGGAAACCTCTTCGTATTGAGGGTAAGATTTTTATTTGTGTGTGGGTTGGTGAATAATGAGAACAAATTACCTTTTGTAATTTTTAAATCCTTTACATATTTGTATGATAGTTTATTTGCATAATAATCCCTAGCCTCCTATCTCCTATCTTGCCATCCAGTTCTTTGTTTGCTAATTGAATCTACATTTTTTAACATATCTTTCAATGAATTTGCTAGGGTCATTCTTTCTACAGTTGAACCATTCGAATCACTCAACCTACAGATCAAATCCTCAATTTTCTTTTTGTTGTTCTCAATTTCACTCATTAAATTTTGTTGAGTGCCAGGCGGGGGTTGAGTGATTGGTGGAGGAGGTTGTTGTTGCGGTTAATTTTGATCTTGAGGGTTTGCAGGTTGATTTTCATCTCCTAAAAATTCAAACAAATTTATATCAAATTCAACCTAAAACTAACTAATTCAAAACAAAAACCACACAATCCTTACCTCTCACACCTGCTCCTCCTCGTGGCGCCATCGTTGTGAAGAAATAGCGATTGTTGGTGAATAATTTTTTTGAATTTCTCCTCCTAGAATGTGAGCGCAAAATATGGTGGTTTTGGCTGTGGCTAGAAAAAAAAAATCGAAATAACAATGACAAGTTTTCTCTTTTTTTTTTTGCTTTTAACAAGAAATAATGCACTCGCATTATTGGCTTGTTGTTGCCAAGCCTCAGGCTCGGCACAACAAGACATAACGTGAGCACATTATAATGCACTCATGTTATGACTTTTCAAAAAAAAAATTGAAAGGTGTCCACAAAATGGCTACCCATTTCCATGCACCCGCCCTCAAGTCTTATTGAAATTTTATTATAATTTTAAGGTGACTTATAGTCCCTAGTCACCAATGACTTAAGTGACCATCTTAAGTGGTGCAGGAGCACCCATAGGTTGCCATAGGTTGTTTAAGAAAACTTTGTCTAGGACAACTAAACAATCTAATTTAGTTCATTTGTGTGTGAGCCTTAGTGGCATTTTTTTTGTGAATTGATCTTATGAAGGTCATGTTGACCATTGGATAGGTGTCATAAGGTTTTATCTCAAAATGAGGTTTAGGACTTTTAGGACATTTAAAAAGTTTTGAAAATGTTGCTCAATCGGAGCTACAAGCGACCAAGGAGAGGTTAAGGGAGAGGATAAATGATTTAGTGACCCTATTTATGGGATGCCTAAGCATTGGAGTGAGGTTGGAAGCATTTGATATTGTTTTAAGTTTTTGAATTCAAGAGATAAGCAATTGTGTTTGTTGAGTGTAATCTCTTCCTTTTGTGTTACTGTGATGCTTTAATGGAGTAGTTTCAGCATTGTAATTCATGTATAATGTAGGATAGTAGCTCTTAGAATATTGTGTGGCACTAGTTAGATTGGTTATTTAGTTTCCAAGCATTGTTTGTAGATAGTTTTCTTTCTATACTATTGCTAGTCTGAACTAAGCAGTTTGGGAAGAATGGAGGGTTAGTTCACTTTCCCACCATACAAATTGTATGGTTCTTTGGGAATTGTGACTAGACTCCATGGATGTACATATATTAGGGTTAGGAGTCTTTGACAGCACCAGAGCCACTGTGGAAGTCTTCTCCGAGGTGAGCCAGGGAAGGGCCCGGCTAGGAAAGACCAAAGTGTAGAGGTGTTAATTTTATGACAAATTTCCTTTTGGAGAAGGAAGATGTGAGACTTACCAAGCTATGGTAAAAAGGAAAAGACTTTTCCAAACCATCTAGTGAGGGAAGGACTTAATAGATTGCAGAGAAGCTAGGAAAGGGCTTAAAAGGCCTAGTTTTGCTCTTTTCAAGTTAGGGCTTTGTACGGACAATTGAGACCCAAGACCCCAATATTCCCTAAGAGGTAGGAATATGAACTAAGTATCCTAAGAAAATATTGGGGGTTCTTTGGAATGTTTTTGGGAAAAATATTGTTTTCTCGGAGGAGACGTAATAGGGCTAGTAACCTTCTAGGCCTAATAGTGGGGTTTGGTGAAGGCGACTTGGACATGGAGTTAGGTCAATCCCTATTACCCTTGATAGCATGGATTGAAGTCTTTGAAAGCAACTCCACACCTCTGTAAAGTCATTTCAATAAATAGGAGGTTAGTAGCCTTTAGGGTGGATTAAGGGCTAAGGCAAGTGTTACAAAATTGCACCAAGTGTTGACTTGGAAGGAAGAACTTAATTGATAGTTGGGTTGGAAAGGAGAACCAGGGGATCCTAAGAAGGAAGAGGTCCTATAGGTTACAAGAGGTGGAGTAATACACCCTAGAGGTCTTCCAAGTAATACCTAGAGCATGATTTAGTGATTGATTCATCCAACCTCCCTATCAGATTGGTATCAGAGCAACAAAAGATTTGGGATTGACTATTGTATGTCAGAGATTGAGTCTTGTGGTTCTACAACCATGGTGACAAATATAGAGTTGGACAAGAAGGTTGAAGATCGAGAGGAAGATAATAGGCTATTGAGGGAAAGAATAGCCCAACTTGAGCAAGCAATGAGTAATGTGCAAACCAAGACCGATGAGGTCAGTGATAAATTGAAATGAAGAGTACCCAAGAGTGAAGAGGTTGCAGAGGAAGACAAGATCCCTGAACCTGACCCTGTTTTGCAACAAGATCCCTTCTTGAAGGCATTCAAGGCTATGATTGGAAAAACACTTGAATGCATACCACTGTTTAGTGGGAAATTGGAAGCTGATCTAGTCATGGATTGGATAGAGGGAATGGAAAACCATTTTGAGTGTGATGGAGTCATTGAAGCATAGAAGGTAAAGGTGGCCAAATCTAGATTGAGAGGTTCTTCTTTGATATGGTGGAAGTTCATCCAGACAGAGAGAGAAAAGGAAGGCAAGAAACCTATTTCCACTTGGAAGGGAATGGTTGCCAAAGTGAGAGAGGCATACATGCCAGATGATTATGAAATTTAGGTGCATAAGAAAAGATAGAGCTTGAGACAAAGAGACCAAGATGTAAATTCCTATATAAAGGAGTTTCAAAAACTTTGTATGAGGTCTAATGTTTCAGAGGATGAAAGTCTTAAGGTGGCTAGGTACCTTAACGGTTTAAAGTAGAACATATAAGAGGAGATGACTCTTCTCAGTCCCAAAATAGTGCACCAATGTTATCAATTGGCTATAAAGATTGAAGAGAGAAGTAAGAGGAAATAAGACCAGGATTCCAAGAGCAGAGGAAGAGGCAGAGATCAAAGAGGACATAGAGGTGGATACCGAGGTAGATGGACTGAACAAAGAAATCAGGGAGAGTCTAAACTCACAGAGCATGGAAGTGAAACAACTTCTAGAGGAGGCTATGGCAGAGGTAGAGGACCTCAAGGAGGTTCTAACAAAGGAAGAGGAGCAGGCAGAAGTAACTCTTATTTTACTAGCATGAAATGTTACAACTGTGGTCAAGTAGGACATCTTGCTTAGAGGTGCCTGGAGAAAGCATCTTATTCAAACATAGAAAAGAGAGTAGCATATGCACAAGAGGACACCATTAGTATCAAGTCACTAGAGGTTAGTCATATTGAGTCAGAAATGGGGGAGAACTTGATGTTTAGAAGGGTTCTACTCATACAATCAATCAAGGAGGAGCCAAAGCAAAGGAGAGCTTTATTCAGGGTGAGATGCAAAATACTTGGGAAGGTGTGCAAAGTTATAGTGGATTCAGGGTCTACTGATAACATCATCTCAGAGGAGGCAGTGAGGAAGTTAAAATTGGAAAAGGTGCCCCACACTAATCCTTACAAGGTGACATGGTTGAATAAAGGGCAGAGTGTTCTTGTGAATGAGCAGACAACAGTGGAATTCTCCATTGGAGGATACAAAGACAAATTGGTTTGTGATGTGGTGCCTATGTATGCATGCCATCTTCTATTGGGAAGGCCATGAAAATATGATAGAGGAGCCATCTATGATGGAAAGGAGAGAACCATCTCATTCAAGAAGGATGGTAAAACATTGAAGTTACAATCACTATTGGATGAAGAAGAATGACAGTCAAAGACCTCTAGTGTCTTGTTAAGCAGTGGCAAGGAGTTTATCAACACTCTTCAGCAAGGAGGAGAAGGATATGTTGTTATGGTGCAACCCAAGGAAGAAGACAAGATGAAAAAGACAGTTATACTAGAAGAAGTCCAAAAGTTGCTTGTGAAGTTCAAGGAAATAGTCAGTGATGGGACACCGGCAACATTACCTCCAAAGATAGCTATACCGGGGGATTCATTGCCAAACAAAGTAGCTTATAAGCTCACACCAGATCAGAACCTAGAAGTTGCTAGGAAAGTACAGGAGCTATTAGACGAAGGACTAATCAGGAAGAGCATCAGTCTATGTGTAGTACTAGTGGTTTTAGAAACCAAGAAAGGTGGTAAGTGGATACTTTGCACTGACTCCAAGGCTATCAATAGGATTACAATCAGATATAGGTTTCCTATTCCTAGGATAGAGGATTTGATGGACTGTCTTGGAGGGGCACAATATTTCACTAAGTTGGATCTCAAGAGTGGATACCACCAAATTAGAATCAAAGATGGGGATGAGTGGAAGATAGCTTTTAAGACAACTGATGGATTGTATGAGTGGAGAGTTATGCCATTTGGCCTCTCAAATTCCCCTAGCACATTCATGAGACTCATGAATAAAGTGCTTAAGGATTTCACATGGATATTTGTGGTAGTGTATCTAGATGATATACTCATCTTTAGTAAGACAGCAGAGGAACATCTGAAGCATGTGGAGATGGTACTTAAAAGGTTGCAAGAGGAGAGGTTAGCCATCAACCTAGAAAAGTGTGAGTTCTTCAAACAAGAGCTTTTGTATTTGGGGTTTGCAGTATCCCAAGGATCATTGAAGATGGACCCAAGCAAGGTGGAAGCTATCCTAAATTGGCCTACACCAACCACCGGAACAAAGGTAAGGATTTTTCATGGGTTAGCTCAGTTTTTTAGAAAGTTTATAAGAAACTTTAGTGGCATTTGTGCACCAGTACTTGATACTATCAAGGGTGGCCTAAAGACTAAGTTTAAATGGACTATTGAAGCAGAGAAGGGTTTTGAGAAATTGAAACAAGAAGTGGTAACTCAACCCATCCTTTTGTTACCTAGTTTTGATAAGCTATTCATAGTGGAATGTGATGCCAGTGGAATTGCAATAGGAGGAGTACTAAGACAAGAAGGCAGGCCTATAGCTTTCTTTAGTGAAAAGCTCAATGAAGCTAAAAAGAAGTATTCTACCTATGACTTAGAACTATATGCTCTAGTACAGTTTCTTAGGAATTGGAGACATTATCTCCTACCTAAGGAATTTTTAGTGTTTACAAATAACCAGGTACTTAGCTACATCAACACACAAGAAAAGTTGAGTAATAGCCACTTGAAATGGATGGAGTACCTCCAAGCCTTCACCTTTACTATCAAACACAAGAAGGGATAGTTGAACAAGGTGGTAGATGCACTAAGTAGGAGGTTGCTGACAGTGCAAGATATTCAATTCAAAAGCATTGGAATAGATATTTTCAAGGATATCTATGAAGAAGATGAAGACTTCTCTGAAGCATATAAGGTATGTTCTGATTTTGAGAATCACTTTCACAGTCAATTCTCAGAGTATACATTGCAGAGTGGACTTTTTTTCAAGGGGAACTAGTTGTGTGTTCCAAAAGGTTCAATGAGAGAGAATCTCATCCAAGAGAAGCACAATGGTAGTCTTAGTGGTCATTTTGGTATCAACAAGACAATGGAATTAGTGTAGAGGTTCTATTATTGGCCCAAGTTTCCAAGGGATGTCAGAAGGTATGTGGAGCAGTGTGTAGCTTGTATGAAAGCCAAGGGGGGAGCTAGCAATGTAGGGTTGTATCAACCTCTACCCATTCCCAATAGACCATGGGAATGTCTTAGCATGGACTTTGTTGTAGGACTCCCTAAAACTAAGACCGGGTTTGATAGTGTCTATGTGGTGGTAGATAGGTTCAGTAAGATGAGTCACTTTGTTCCTTGCAAGACCACCCATGATGCTAGCTATATTGCTCATCTTTTCTTCAAAGATATTGTGAGGATCCATGGATTACCATTGAGCATTGTATTGGATAGAGATGTGAAGTTTATGAGTCATTTTTGGAAAACTCTATGGAGTAGATTAGGTACTAACTTGTCTTTTGGATCAGCTTACCATCCTCAGATAGATGGACAAACTGAGGTGATAAATAGAGTGTTAGGTAACCTTCTAAGATGCCTAACCAAGGAGTATGGATAGACATGGGACTTGGTCATATCACAAGATGAATATTCCTACAATGAGAGTGTGAATAGCACCATAGGGAGGAGTCCTTTTGAGATAGTATATGGAATGCACCCAAGAGGTGTGTGTGAGCTCTGAGATCTAGGAGCTATGGAGCATAGGAGTGGTCATGTAGAGGATTTCTCTCAGAATATGAAGGAGATTTAGGATCAAGTGAAGAAAACAATCACATAGGCTACTCATAAGTTGAAGACTAAGGTGGATATATCTAGGAAAGATCTCCAATTTGTAGTAGGTGACTATGTCATGGTCCACCTCAACAAATCCAGATTGTAGAAAGGAGCACCAACTAAGTTGTAGATGAAGAGAGTGGGACCATGTAAAGTGTTAGCTAAGTATGGTACAAATGCTTACAAGGTGGAGCTTCCTGCAGAATTAAGTATTTCACCAGTGTTTAATGTGGCTGACTTGATCATGGACAAAGGACCAGTCATAGGTATGAATCTACCTAGTACAGATGTCTTGGAAGATGTGAGTAATGTAGTCTTACCACCTAAAGACAAGTTGGAAGTAGAGAGGATCTTGGAATCCAGAGTGAAGAAGTCTACTAGGCATAAGGTGTACATGGAACATCTCATCCAGTGGAAACACAAACTAGAGTTTCAGGCTACATGGGTGGACGAAGCTCAGTTCAAGAAGCATGGCATTGATCTATCTCTAATCTCTCCCCACATTCCCTAGTGTTTGTGCAGAGGGGGGAGAATGGTGCAAGAGCACCCATAGGTTGCCATAGGTTGTTTAGGACAACTTTGTCTAAGACAACTAAACAATCTAATTTAGCTCATTTATGTGTGAGCCTTAGTGGAATTTTTTTTGTGAATTGATCTGATGAAGGTCATGTTGACCATTGGATAGTTGTCATAAGGTTTTAGCTCAAAATGAGGTTTAGGACTTTTAGGACTTTTGAAAAGTTTTGAAAATTTTGCTCAATTGGAGCTACAAGTGACCAAGGAGAGGTTAAGTGAGAGGATGACTGATTTAGTGACCCTATTTATGGGATTCCTTAGCATTGGAGTGAGGTTGGAAGCATTTGATATTATTTTAAGTTTTTGAATTCTAGAGATAAGCAATTGTGTTTGTTGAGTGTAATCTCTGGTTTTTGTGTTACTGTGATGCTTTAATGGAGTAGTTTCAGCACAGTAATTCATGCATAATGTAGGATAGTAGATCTTAGAATACTGTGTGGTACTAGTTAGATTGGTTATTTAGTTTCCAAGCATTCTTTGTAGATAGTTTGCTTTCTATATTATTGCTGGTCTGAACCAGGTAGTTTGGGAAGAATGGAGGATTATTTCACTTTCCCACCGTACAAATTGTATGGCCCTTTGGGAATTGTGACTAGACTCCATGGATTTACATATAGTAGGGTTAGGAGTCTTTGATAGCATTAGAGCCACTGTGGAAGTCTTCTCCTAGGTGAGCCAGGGAAGAGCCCGGCTAGGAAAGACCAAAGTGCAAAGCACTTAAATTGTAGAGGTGTTAATTTTATGACAAATTTCATTTTGGAGAAGGAAGATGTGAGACTTACCAAGATATGGTTAAAAGGAAAAGACTTTTCCAAACCATCTGGTGAGGGAAGGACTTAACAAATTGCAGAGAATCCAGGAAAGGGCTTAAAAGGCCTAGTTTTGCTCTTTTTAGGTTAGGGCTTTGTACGAATAGTTGAGACCGAAGACCCCAAGATTCCCTAAGAGGTAGGCATACGAACTAAGTATCCTAAGAAAATATTGGGGGTTCTTTGGAATGTTTTTGGGAGAAACCCTATTTTCTCAGAGAAGGAGACCTAATAGGGCTAGTAACCTTCTAGGCCTAATAGTGGGGTTTGGCGAAAGTGACCTACACATGGAGTTAGGTGGATCCCTATTACCCTTGATAGGATGGATTGAAGTATTTGAAATCACCTCCACACCTCTGTAAAGTCATTTCAAGAAATAGGAGGTTTGTAGCCTTTAGGGTGGATTAAGGGCTAAGGCAAGTGTTACAAAATTGTACCAAGTGTTGACTTGGAAGGAAGAACTTAATTGATAGTTGGGTTGGCAAGGAGAACCAGGGGATCCTAAGAAGGAAGAGGTCCTATAGGTTACAAGAGGTGGAGTAAGGGTTTAATATCATTAATCAACCGACCCATCTATTTAGTACAACATGTCGACCAAGTTAAGAGCCTTGTGTAATTCATTCAAATGAAGATCAATGGATCCCTTTTAAAGTTAGATCTAGCGGCAAATGAAGATCAAGGGTTTATATTTAAATCTTCCAACATTTATTTTCTATGGTTGTTTCTTTGATGGGAGGTTGACCATCATAGGTGCTTTTGTTGTTTGTTTCTAATTGAATGTGAACAGTCATTGGTTTTCACTATTGGGGCCAATTCTAAAAATGTATTTTTTCTTTCTGCATGGAGAATGTGTTAATGCGTACACTATGCAAACTGGAGGAGATTTTTGGTTCTTAGAAAGCTTCTTTTTGGAGATTCAATGTATTTAATGCAATTTTTGAGAATGAAATGAATATGACTGCAATCTTTTATAAGATCTCTTGATAGGCGATTGATGAAGTATGAGATGATCAGAGCTTGTATTATGATATTGGAAGGCTTTTGATATAAATTATGTTTATTCAAAATTTTGATGGTAATATGACAGAGAATGGTGATTGAGCTTCAATGAAAAAGAATGGTATCTATAGAATTGTGAATTTAGAATTGCATGTTCAAATTGACTGAAGTTCTCTTGAATTTAGTGTGTTATGTGCTCTCACCCAGAGATGGATTAAGCCTAGTACTCAAGGTAATGTATTCTTCATAAAAAAGTATGGTGATTGCAAACAGGGTGAATGAATTATGTTGAATTGTATCTATGGATTGTTGATATGTTGAGACAAGGTTGGATAGGGTTTTGAAAGAGTAGTTAGAAAGTATTGATTGAAAAGATGGTGACAAGGTAGGTATAATAGGTTTGTTTTCCTTCTACAATTGAACAGGGTATTGAGTTTATCAAAGCTTGTTGATATGATTTGAACTGAAATAGAGTAACCCTCTAGTTTTTTTCTATTCATTCTCTTTTTATGCTTGCTAGTGGGGCATATTGTAGCCAATGAGGCTTGCGGTTAGCTAGTGAGGCCTACAACTTGTAACCTAAATTTTTTAGCTATTGAGGCTTGTTGTTCAGCTAGCGAGGAACACAACTTGTAACCTCTAAGGTTTTGGCCAGTGAGGCCTAATGAAGCCTATTTTTAGAGTGGTCTTTTAACCCTTTTAGGATTTTTCCACTTATAAACATGGTGTTATGTCTCTTTTTAGTTGTATATTATATTGTTCTTTATTGGATATCTTGGTTCATGTATTATGCTCTGATTTGCATGTTATTTTTACTCTCTCAACAGTCGGTATCTATAATGGTTAATGTGTTTACAATGGATTTCGTTGCATAAGATAAGTGAGTTAAGTATTGAAGTTTAATTTTTAATTAGACCACTAATTCACCCCCCCTCTCAGTGGTCCTATACTCCAACAATAATAAATATTAATATTATATAATTATTAATATATTATATATAATAATAATATATAAACATAATAATATAATATATTATAAAAAAATAATATTATATTATTTATATTATTATTGACATTATATATAAGTATATATGCAATTAATAAGTATATTATATATGTGTGTATATTGGGTATATTATAATATGTAAGTATTTATATTATAATATTAAAATATTTTAGATGTATTATATATAATATTTATTTTGTATATGCATACAATAAATATTATATATAATACATATTAAATATTTTTATATTATAATATATTTTTTGTATATGTATTATATATTATATTGATTGTATGTGTATATAAAAGTAAGCATATAGATATGTATATAATGAATAAGTATGTTATAATATATTAATATTATTATAGAATATAAGTATAACAATATATCATATTATATTTGCAAATGAGTAGTCGTCGGGATGAAAGTGTTGGGTAGGAATCTCCTAGTTCTTGTCATTTGGTTCAAATGAATTCTAGCAGAAGTTTGGCTGTAGTTAGATAGGGTGTATCCCACAATGGTCCTCATAGGCTTGGTGGGATACCCCGTATCCACTCCCCTACTATCAACTTACTCAGTGATCAAATTCCATTGCTAAACCAAAAAATAAATTTTGTGGAAAACAAAAAGTTAAGGCCATTTGGGGTAAAAATTATTTATTCTTGATAAGGGACTACCATCAAAATCAAAGACCCTTCCATTTTCCACACTATGAAAAAAATGGAGAACTCTCTCATTGCTAGGTTTGTTGGAAGATGCCTAAACACTGAATTTTTGAGAAGATGGGTTGTTTCGAGATAGTTGATTAAAGGTTCCCTCTTAATATCAATGCTCCTGAAGGGCATTTTTTGATTCACATTCTCCCTATAGAAGAACTATTTCAAGGACTTAATTGATAGTGCTTGGTTCTTTGTAAGAAGAGTTTGTCTCTTTGCAAATGGCTTAGAATATTTACCAATCAACGCATCTAGTTGCAGCCCTCCCCACCTAGGTTAGGCTCTTCGGCCTCCCCTTGGAATTTTAGGGTGAGGATTGGCAACTACTTTGGTAACTTTCTCTATGTGGAAAATGTTACCAAGGACTGGTCTAGATACGCGTTCCCCTAATTTTGTGTTAGTATTGAACCCAATAATATTCTCCCTTCCTCAGTCACTCTAGAATCTATGCTTGGTAAGTGGTATCAAGCTATCAAATATAAAAACTCAACTCTCTTCTACTAAATTTATCCTACAATTGGCCATATCTACAATTCTTGCCACAAAATTGTGGCTAAGTTTTCAAATCCTCCAAAAGGAAAAATAGTGTGGCTATCCCCTCCTTTGAATTGGTTGCTTTGGCCTCTCATTCTTTGTTTAAAGGGTTATTTGTTCATATTGTAACATTTAAGTCAGTAAAAGATAGTGTTGATTGTGTTTTGAAAGAGGAACTCATTGTGACTATTCAATTGTCCCTTATGGAGCTTGGTCCCATAGAGTTGGCTCCTTTCAATGAGCTCCCCTACTCCTTGTCTTCCTCTCATACCATGTTCAACGACCCACCTATCCCTCCTATATCAATTCTTCAACACATGCTAGAATTATTTTAGTCATGGAGGTAATTCTTTTAACCCTTATCATGCTTGGTTACCTAGATCTAGTTATTCCTTCCATTGAGGAAACCCCTCCAAAGATCTTGTTTAGAAGGAGTAGATAGACTCTCCTCTTGGAAGGCCTTTCTTTCAATATTCTCAACCCTTCCCCTCTTTAAGTGGAAAGATTAGGACTAGTTAGGATTCAATTTGGATGCCATCATCACCAAAATCCTTGAAATATTCATGAGGGATGCATAAATCAGTGAATGCTAGAACCAACTCAAAACTATTGATGGGTGTTTTTATAGTTTCTCAACATAGGCAACACACAAGTGCACTGCCTCTCTTGAAAGACAACTTCTTACAACAAGTTACAAAAAATTGTCCCAAGGTCTCTCGGGTGTTAGGGCATGACTTGCAAAAATAACTCAATTGATTGATGTGATTTTTTGGTAGTCACAAAGGGCATTAATTTTTCACTAAGTTGGAAGGAATTAGATCTTCAAATGGAGGTTGTGAAATTCTAGAAATGGGATGCACTCACTGCAGATTCAAAACAATAGTCTAAAAATCCATATTCAACATCATATTTAACTTTAGAAGGATGTTGGAATCTTGCTTTAACTTCTTTCTCATTAGAAGGTACGTCTTCTTCTTGGATAGGGCCCTTATCTTGGCCAATTTGTGAAGGCTCTTTGAACATATCCACATTCACTTCAGTGTCTTCCTTATCTTCAGAGGAAAGTTTCTCCAGTTCAACCTCTTCACCTATATCTCTGAGTTGTCGGGATAACTCCTCTTCCAATTCTTGATCTAAGGTTTCAATTATAAATTTTGCATTGAGGGCCTCACCATCCTCCTCTGAAGATTGTAACCCTTCTTCATCGGTTACTACTTTTTCCAAATTTATTGTCAACCCATCCTCCAGATGCTCAAAGTAGGCCTCTTCGAGCTCTCCCATTGTTCCCTTTCTAGCTTCCTTTTGTTGTTTCTCCATTTCTTTAGATATTCTCATGGTGGCCTCCATCTTTGGTGGATCTATAGGTGGCGGAGGAATAGGCAAACCAGTGGCAATCTGGGCCATCAGGGCTTAAACGATTGGATTCATGATCACCCCACAAATCTCAAAAGGTACAACCTACATTTATTTCATAAAGGCTTCCAATAGGGCAAGATAGGGCATAGTAGCAGTGGTTGCAGACATTGAGGTAGAGAGAATAGGAAGTGGTAGAGGTAGTGAGCAAGACAATGGAGGGGATGTTGTGGTAGAGGAGGAGTCTAGTACTACTACTATTGGTGTTGGTGGGGTGGAAGAGAGGTGGACCAAAATTTCCATCATGGGTGGATATGAGACAGGTAGAGCTTGAGAGGTGGGAGGTGGTCGGTGGTGACTGTGGCCACTCAATTTATTCTTCTCCCTCATGTTGGTGGTCCTCCTAAATGGTAGAAATTTCAGCAGTAAATTCCCCTGTCTTCTTTGCTTTCTTGGAGGGATCACCCTCCATGAACTTTCTTGAATATACCTTATGCTTAGGATGGCACTCAAGTACATCCTTCCCTTTCCTTGATCTTGTTGTTGGAGGGGAATTTGGTGCTTCCTCAGCAGAGGTGGCAGTAGCACCACTGTTAGTTTCACTTTCAAGCTCATCCTTGAGCTCGCCATATGTTAGTGTTGCACCTTGCACTTTGAGCTACGCAACCTGACATCTACCCATTTCTTGGTTATGTCTACAACAAGCTTCATTATTGTTTCAAGTTCATTGACCTCTCCCTCATTCAAATCTATTAGTGGAAGTGACAAATTGGATACGACATTGAACCTTTGATCAAGAATTATGCCATCCTCCTAAACAACTTGTTCTAGCATTGGGAACAAGTTGATTGACTTTACAAACTAGGAAGTCATCCGCATGTAGCACCTCATTCGTACCTCTTTTTCATCTTGACAACTAGCCTAGAAGTCTTAAATGTGTGGCCGATGGGCATACTTCTTTCCCACTTACTTCTTCAATTTCCCATATGGGTCAATCCTCAACCGAGTTGTGTGGAGTTCCAAATTATTCTCCACTATCTCCTTCTATGAATAGTCGATGCATTGGGTAGCAAGAAAAGAATGCATCCCTTTTCTGAAAGTTAGGGGATACATGACTTCTGATTTGTGTTTATCGCTCAATAGGGTGTGAGAATTTTACAATTGCCATGTGTCCCCCAACAAAATCATTTGGTTGTTAAGGTAGTGTGGCAGCTTATAAGGCTTATTAGAGAAACCTTTTGCCTTGATGTATGTGAATTTTGGGAACTATATGAACAGATACCTGAACCTCTGGATGAACACTCTAGCACTATGCAAGACTCTTCTCTTGAATTATCCTCCAAGAAGTCTGATAATATGCCCAATAAAGGAATCATTCACCCTTTGATAGTCTTTCTTAAAGTTCTTGTATTGTAACTTAGGGTATCTATCATATAACTTAAGGTCTCTTCTTGGATCCAAGCTTTGTGAAATAGTGAGACCCTTGTATGGGAATGGCTTAGCTAACATATACACTAGGTAGGAGGTCATGTAGAACTCGCATGTTTTCTTTATAGCCATCAACTGGTTGTGGATGTTATCACTAGTAATCTTCACTTAGTGAAACTTCATTTTACCTCAGAGGATTTCTTCGATGATATAGAACATCCATTCCTAGAAAAAGGTGGTAGTGGGGAGGCCCAATATTCTAGTAAGAAAAGTAACCAGGTCATGGTAGTCCTTGATGAAGTCACTTCTATATAGCTCTTGTGGACCTTTGGCTTCACTACCTCTCTTATCTTTCAACCAATGCTATTTGATCAACTTCTTGCATGCTAGGGGGTCTACTTTCCACATGTTCTTAGCATCTCCCTTCTCCGTTTCTTCCATCTTATCAAATGTAGGGATATGGAAGGCCTGGCCTATAGACCTAGCTAATAAATCTATTAGCACTCTACCATCATGGTCAATAATTTTCCTACTACTATGATAACACTTCTTGTAACTTATTACCAATTCTGGAGCAATGAGAGAAGGAGGGAAGCCTGCTGCCTTGGCGAGGCCACTTTTTCTGATCTTTAATGCATTTTGGGTTCTTGGGCTGAATTTACCCTTTGTTTGAATTCATTAATGGTCACATGTATGAGGTTGGTGTCTGATATGGTGCCCCCATCAGAAGTGAGCTTGGAGGTGATTTCTACCTCATGGAACTAATACTTCATTTGATCCTTTTTTTCTTTGCCCCTAGGATCTTTGGTAGGGTTCTTTACCTTTTCTTTTTCTGTATTTCTCTCAATGGTCTCGCAGTAGATTCCATAAATCCTACACACAAGGAAATAGTAAGCACATTCATAAAATCAGGGAAGCATTAGCTAAATCCTACAAAACAAGGGTTATATTTAACAATTCATATCAAAATATCATAAAATACATTAACCTTAACATCATTTATCATTTGAGCTTCCTTGGGTTAGTTATAGGAATGTGGGCCCAGGGAGGCAAGTTTCCCTGGGTTGGCAGTCATCTAGAGTGTTCAGGAGATAAATAGTGTTGGGGGCATGACGACCCGTAGACGACCACACACAATCAAAGTTCTGCATTTGGAGTTTTGACATCAGTCAAGGCCCGAAGGCATTTGGAACATGCGTAAATCAATTTTGGAGCCCTTTGTAAATATTCAATTACCTGCTTTGTTCATGTGGGCTCAAGGCACGGTGGTAGGAGGTATTACAAATGTTTTGAAGCTCTGTTATTGAGAAACAGTGACCAAGAGGTGGAAACCCGCATGCAACGTTCCACC
Organism: Sequoiadendron giganteum; assembly: GCA_007115665.2. NCBI lineage: Eukaryota > Viridiplantae > Streptophyta > Pinopsida > Cupressales > Cupressaceae > Sequoiadendron > Sequoiadendron giganteum. The sequence continues at coordinate 241,158,513 of CM021106.1, read as the reverse complement.
ATGCAGGACCTGTAGGCGACTTGGATGGTGTAGGCTTAATTCTATTTTTAGGAAGTTTATGGGTAGGGACATGTGGAAGATCACCAAGAGATAGCCATTCAAAGATGGCGGTGATAAGATTGCAGCCCACACATGATGGTCTGCATGGTCGAACCTGCAAGGCACCTGACATTGATCATTTTCTTGAAAAGATAGAGAAAAGATCGAACTTCACCATGCAAACAAAAGGCAAGGTGCGACCGTTAGTGAACAATAGTCATACAATGGTGGAATAAAGGTGATGGCCCACAAGGATAGCTCTGTAATGAGTTTCACTTAGTCACTTTTTGTTAATCACCCAAATAGAAAGGTGGGGTCGGAATCCACTAAGCGGACCGATGTGGGTCCTTGGTTGTTTGGTCATTGGTGATGGTGATGGGGCAAATCAAAGATGGACCCCCACAAAGCTATGTCTGCAAGGATATTTTCAACTTATCACTTTCATGTAAACTTCATATGACAAAGAGGACCGTGGGGTCCACGAGGTGGGCAAGCACAATGACCTCACCATGGATGAAGGCATTTGAAAATGGCGGTGAGGAGTGGATGAAAGTCCACTGGGAACAACCCGAAAAAGACTTAGGTTTGATTTGTTCATTTGGTAGCATTGGTCTCAGTGGCACCCGCAATGTAGGAAGCAGGCGTAGGATGGTCATTTTGGGATGGTGGCAAAGTAAGGGCTGCCTACATGCAACAGTCTACAAAAGTGGACCCACAAGGGCCTATCGACTTTGAGCTTTTTTTTCATTAAGAGTTTGGAGTTTACATCATTTTGGTGGTGATGACCAGGGTGCGGACTGTAAGGGCTTCACAACTCTGGTGAAGAATAGTGACAAGAAGGGAAACTTCTATAAGGCCTTTGGGGGCCGAATTTGATTTTTTTTCAATGATTTTCTCATGTGGGTTCATGTAGAATTTCAAGGTTGCTTTGCCACTTTAAGAAATTTTAAAGTTTTTCTTTAAGATTTTAATCGATTTTCCAAAAACTTTAACTCAAATGACGTTTTGGTTGGTAGCGGTGGACATACCTAGAGATCCCAAAAAAGTTGATAAAATCCAAGCTCTAAATTGTCCAGAAGGTCATGTGGGGGAGAGGGAGGTGATGGCTACTTTGGGCTTTGACAAATTTTGACTCTGGTCAGTGAAATGACAGGTTGACTTGGATATTTATAGGAAATTATGAATTTATGAGCCACATTAATTGCAAGTATGCTGGCTAGTGGAGTAACAGGATGTGAGTTTTGAAAGAGTGGTGGCAGGAAGGTCGAGGCTTGTAAGGCTGATGGAACCCCAACCATGGTTGTTGGGTGGTCAGCGAAAAGAGGCGTCCATAGAAGATGCAAGACCTGTTTTCTGAGCAGACATCCTACATCAGCCACCAATGGAACGGTGGAGGCAAGGCAGCAAAACACAAGGGGAAACCCACAAAGGTAGACCTACAAGAGGTGAAGGATGACAATTTTAAACTTAAGGGAAACTCGCCAAGGAAACCTTGTAAAAGCCAAGGACTTAGAGATTTTTGGGAGGTGAATTTTGGTCAACTTAAGGATGATGAATTTTAGGATCCTTGACCACTTTGACACTAAAAAATAGGGGCACATAAAATGAGGTGAAGGAAAAAAGAGAGAGTCCCTATTCTGAATGGGGTGTGTGTGCTATAGGCATAACAAATGGTGACTCTATTGGGGAAGGCTCCTGAGCATTCTAAGGATAAATATTCATTCAAAACCCAAAATCTCTAGTTTCGCATACCAACAGCCGATTTCCATAGGTGAACTAGGAACTTAAAGTAGGATGGGATCCTTAGTTGAATGAGGTCACATGAATATATTAGGAGATGGTGCATAGTGAATTCATTCCCTTTCCTTAGGAACCATACAAACAATCATTAATCAGGTAGGGCAAGCTACATAAGTTGTCCAACCCCAAAAGTAACCTAGAAATTGCTTCGCTACCAGTTAGGCATCCATAGTCCCGATGGATTTATCATTGTGACCCCACAAACATTGCTCTATTGTCAGCTAGGAGTCCATAGCCTCCATGGAGTTATTCATACACCCACATAGTTGCATGTTTTAACATTTCTTGCTTTTCTTTTCTTTTCTTGATATTTTCTTTTGGGTACTCTTTCTCTTTTGCTCAACTGTGTAAGCATTGAAGTGAATGGTGGGTTTTGAATCATAGTGGTCACTGGAGTGGAATTAAGATTTTTCACTTTCCCAACCCTCCTAGCAGCTACTATATAGCTCTTTGGAAATAGATCAAAGTGTGTTTTGTGCATGATCCAAAATAGGTGTAAAAGTATTCAAACAAGGGTTTCATCCTAGGTCAAGTCAAAGTTCAAATAAGGAAGCCAACTTCATAGAGACAGTCATAAACCAATGGTTACGAATGAAGATTTATCCAGAGAAAAAATAAGAGTGGTCAACAAAGTGAACCACTCATCAAGCCAAGCATGACCACCACATCAAGAACGACGGAACACCCTCAGCGAAAACAAAAGCAACCAAGAAAATGAACAAAATCAAAAGTAAAGAAACAAAGTGAAAGAACCTAAGCTAACCTTTATACAACTATATACAAAGACAAGCTTTGAAATCTTAGGAGAGGAAGTAAAGCTTGAGATACTTTCTATTGATAGGTAGCAGGACATCCTCTCCATTAAGTTTCTTGAGGCGAAAGCCATTATCTCCTAAATTTTTTGAAATTTAAAAGGGGCCAAGCCAGAGCTTGTTGAATTTGCCATGTCCCCCTTTCTTTTCATGGGCCTTGTCCCAACAGAGGACTAAATCATAAATTCTAAAGGCCTTTACTTTGGCTTGACGATCAAACCATATTTTGACCATGCCATGGTGTTTGGCAACATTTTCAAGTGCTCTATCACAAACTTCTTCTAAATGTAGAAACTTAGCTAGATGGGCTTCTCGACTATCTCCATCCTCATAATATGTGTTGCAAAACTGGAGGTTGGCAATCTTTAGGTGGATGAGAAAGATAGGCTCCAGGCCATAGACTAGATGAAATAGGGAATCACCTAGAGGTCAAAACATAGTTGGGTGTGCTAGTCTTTGGGCTTCTTGTCAAACAACTTATTGATCAAAGTTACAAGATTTTTATTTGTAGACTTAGCTAGGCCATTTCCTTAAGGGTAATAGTTGGACAAGAATTTGAGTGCAATGCCGTAATCAAAGGCCCAACTAGGAAATTTAAGTGACAAGAAGGTGGGGCCATCATCACACACAATAGCATAGGGGCAACCAAAGTGATTCAAAATAAAACTTTCTAAGAAATTAGTTACAACTTCAGTAGTGCATTTCCTAAACACTATGGCTTCTATCCACCTAGTACAATAATCAAAAGTTCTTAGAATGTACCTATGGCCTATAGAGGATGGCAGACTTACTAGACCAATGAAGTAAAGGCCCCATTGAGCAAACAGTCTTACCTCCAAGACTAGTTCGAGTGGGAGAGTAGCTTTTCTTTCCTTGGTAGCAGCATTTTGGAAAACATGACAGGTTCTGACATGGTTGTTTGCATCTTTAAACATCGTCGACTAGTAGTACCTAGCTTGCAAAATTTGATGGGTGATTGAAGGGCCAGACCCATGTCTAGTGCCAAATTTGTCATGGAATTCCCTGAGGACTTGGATTGCTTCTTCTTTGCCAAGGTCTATGAGATAGATACCTTCATGATTTCTCTTGTACAAAATAGATCGTTGCAGCATGTAGTTGTTGCTCTTCAGCCTTAGAGCATGCTTTTGGACTCCTTGTAGCTGAGACATGCACTTTTGGTTCAGCAAGTAGTAGACAATATCATCATACCATTCCCCAAGAGAAACATCCTCTAGTTGATACTGTTGCATGGTGAGCTCAGGTCCTACTTCAGCTATTGTTTTAGCTATCGTTCAAGTGAGGGTCTGTCCTTGGACTAGCTTCATGGGTTTATTTTCCATATCATACTCTTGTAATAAAGTGACCCACTTAGCTCATAATTCATCTAGCTCATTTTGCATTAACAAAGTTTTAACTGCTGGATCAAGCACAATTGTGAACACCTTGTTCCATAAAATGTAGTGCTAGAACTTTTTAACTCCTCTAACCAAGGTGTATGCTTGCTTTTCAATAATGTGATACCTCAACTCTACATCTTTCAATGGAGCACTCATGAAGGAAATCACATGCTCATTCCCCTCATCATATTTCTAAGTCAATATGCTGGCACAAGAGTGGTCTGAGGTGAATGAATAAATATAAAATGACTTCAGATAGTCTGGGCTAACTAGCATTGGTGCATCAACAATCACTTTCTTGATTTCTTCAAAAGCTTGCTTGGCTTCTAGCATCCTTTCAACTTTGGCATCTTGCTTCAGCATAGCATTCAGTGGCTTGACTATTTCGACAAATCTCGTTATGAATATTTTGATGAAGGTTATCTTTTTGAAGAAAGACTTCAATTCGTTCTTGCTACCTGGAAGCTGAATTTTCAGTATGGCCTAGATGCACTCAGGGTCTATTGAGATTCCCTTTCCTGAAAATACATGTCCCAAAAACTTGCCTTCAGTAACTCTGAAGATACATTTCTTCAGATTCAAAGAAATTCCAAACTCTCTACACTTCTGGAAGATCGTACATAGATCATAGACATGATCTCCTCTATTATTTGAAAACACAGTAAGATCATCCATATAAATGATGATACATTTTCCAATTATATCCTTAAAGGCAATATCCATCACACATTGAAAGGTGGCACCAATGTTGATTAATCCAAACAACATTCTTCTCTATGCAAAGGTTCCCCATTTTATGGTCAATGTTGTTTTGTGTTTGTCTTCATATTGCACCATCACCTGGTTATATCTCGAGTACCCATCCAAGAAGGACATCATGAAGGATCCATTAACTATTTTCAATACCTCATCGAGTGAGGGCACTAGGTAATTATCCTTCTCTAAGGCTCTATTCAGGTTCAGGAAGTCTATGCACAATTTGATTTCTTCATTCTTCCTAACTAGAACCAAATTTTCTACCCAAGTGGAGTGTTTGACTAAGAAAATGATTCCTAAGGATAACAACTTTTGAACTTCTTTGTAAATGATAGGATCTAGCAATGCATTGATCAGGCATTGACGTTTCCTAAAGGCTCTTACATCTAGCTTCAGAGGGATGGTATGAGTAATAATCAAGGTATCATATATTCTTTAAGTACTCATAACTCTAGGAAATCACATCATGATATGTGCATAGGGCATCAATGATCCCTTTCCTTTCTTCTAGTGTGCACACTTTTCCAATAAACACATTCCTAACTTCTTCAGTCATTCCTAGGTTGTGAGCATCACACTAATTGTTAATTAAATCCTTCTTTGTTTGCTAGTCTTGATCTCTTATCTAATCTAAATCAAATATCCATTCTAACTAAACCATGCCCTGAGGTATTGTGTTTGTTTTGTGATTGATAACACCCTCTATATCTAATTCAGCCTCTTTAGGCTTTGCCTCATCAATGATTTGAGTTGCAAACACATTAGAGCTTGTGATGAAATCCAAGATATGCTTGTCATCATTGAACACTTGGAAATTGGTAATATTGTCTGGCACAAACGGTGTGGAATTAAGTTCAACAGTTCTTTTTTAAGCCAACGAAGGAGAGGGGTTGTAAGGTACTGACTGCTTTGGCTAAAGCATCAACAATATAGTTCTTAGCATGAGGGATTAGTTAGATGTTGAATGCATCAAATCCTTCTATGAGATCCCATACCCTATGCCTATAATTTTCTAGTATTCTATCATGGTAGGAGTACAACTTCCATACTTGTTTTACAACTAGCTCAAAGTCACCAAATACTTGGAGCATGTTGACTTTATTTCTCAATGCCATCATGAGGCTGATAACTAATGCCTCATACTCTGCTACATTGTTTGTACAATAAAATTGGAGATAGTGAGAAGCAAAGTATGTCTTACCCGTGGGGTTGATGAGTTTGAAGTTGGCTCCAACTCCTTGCTTGGATCTAGACCCATCAAAGTGCAATGTCCAAAACTTGAAGGAATCTTTGGTCCTGGGACTCATGGGGCTCACTCCCCCACTTGGTGGTCTATTTAATTCAACAGCCTTGGGTGGTTGCATGAAATTAGCATGGATTTGATCTGGCTACATCATTTTAAATTCCCCTCCAGGGGTGACCTATCCTTTAACATGTTCAATTCATCTTCATATAAACAGCATTCAAATTCTAAGTGGGAAACATTGTGCACCCTACACCAACTAGGCAATATGAGCTCCTGAAAGTCCATTCTTGCTCCTAGGTTGAGCTGATCTTGCACACATTTTTCCATAAAGTCTTGGAAGCCATCTAACAATTTGAGATTACCATCCCCGTAGGATTCAACATCATCTGAATCAATCAATGCCTTTGTACTCTTAGGTGCTTGAGTCAAGTTGACAAGTGGATTGTATAACAAAAGAAGGACCTCTTCGGTCACCTCTTCCTCATAATATTCTTCCTCATCCAAATATGCCACAGGACAATAATTTCCTAGCTTCGTTTCAGAAAAAAAAAACCTCATTTATGTTGTTGTACTCTGTAATCATAAACTTCATCTGAGGCTCCCGATCAATGAGAATCTCATTTGGAAACCCTTTCCATGATAGCCATAAGTGAGAGTAGTCAGTGTAGCATATCCATTCAACTCTTAGGTGAAATCCCTTCCTAATATGATGCCATAGGTTTGAGGGATATCAACAACTTGAATATCAAATATCTATTGCACCCATGGATTAGTAGTGATCTGCATAGGTATTCTATTAATTTCCCCAACTATTTTGATCTCTGTCTTGTCTAGTTGAGTTACCTTACATCGGGAGGGGGCTGGGACTATTCCTGAAGCATTGCACACTGCCAAAGGCATGACATTGGTGGAGGCTCCTGAGTCAAGCAAGTAGTTATGCAGGTTCTTTCTAAAAATTTTGATTGTGGTGAGGAACGAACGGGTCTCCAACTTCCCTTGGAATATCCCCCTTGAAACGTCAACTTGGGCTACCTAACCCTTGTCTTTATCATTTTTCTTATTGTGGGTTTGGGATTGATCCTATTCTCTAGTAGGTTGTTTGTTTACTTGCTGATTTGCAAGCTAATCTATTTTCTTTCCAAATATTTTTCAGATGACAAGCTCATTTTGTGAATCATCAAAGGAGACCCTCTTGGGTTGGCTTGGATGAGAGGTGGTCCCATTGAGAATTCTAAATAAAGAATTCCTAACTATTGGGACTCTAAGCAACTCAAAGACAAACAAGCTCAAATTGACCTTCTTAAATTCTTCTGCTACATACTCCCCCATTTGTTCAATTTTAGCTTCAAAAGAGTTACTTCGAGAGGAGCTAATAGTCTAAATTTGAGTTTGGTCACGTTTCCTATCCTTATTAAAGTATTGGGCAGGCATGTGAGGGTAACCTAGCTTATTACTAGCATTTGGGTTAGGAGGACTGCTAAAGTTATTAGACATGGTAGAGGTTGTGAAAGGGCTACCTGCTTGTATATTTCTCAAATTATATGGAGTTTCCCTTTGATGGAACATTTGGACCTCATCCTCATGAGGCTCTTCCTCATGAGGCTCTTCCTCATCTAGTGGACCATTATCTACTGAATTGAAGGGCTAGGATAAAAGTCTTTCATTATTTACCTCTTTGGCTTATTTGTCCTTTGGGACAATAGTCTCCTTCTCAAGTACATTGCTTTCACCTATTGGAAAAGGAGCTTGATTGACCACTAGCACTAAGGAGTCATATGGCTCAAATGGAACTAGGTCTTAGAAACGTAAGCCATCAATGATGTTCTAGACTTCCACTTGGAAGATCTCGATGGTAGTTTGGAATTCCAAACAATCCAACTCAGAATGTCTACTCATCTTGTGGATACAACACCACCTGGATAGGGTGGCCTCAACCAAGTATACCCCGCTTGTTGTCTTGTCACTACTACTTGGCTAGTCAAGAGGTGTGGGGATGCCACCACCATTTGGCCTTGTGTTCCATGTTTGGTTATGTCTTTGTCAAGGCCTTCTGCAAAAGTTCTATCCCAAATTCTATCCTCTCTCATAATTTTTTCTAAAAGAAATTCCTGCATTGTGGTTGTTGTGGTTGTCACGGTTAAGATTAGCTTGAATTATTCTTTGGGAGGCTTGCAGCTAGTTATTTTGATTCCTCAAGTGTGTCAGTTCAGTTGACATCTTCTTGACCAATTTCATCAGCTCTTCTATCTGATCCTTTTCTATGTTGCTTAGTTGTAGAGCTGAATTCTGAAGGAAGACTGACTGTATTGCTGGTTCATTCTGCTTAATGGGTAAGAACTCAAAAACTTGGAGGTATGTAGGTACTTGGGACGGCTGGAAGTAGACCTATTGTTGTTGTGGCTACAAGTATTGAGGTACCAGAGGTGTTGGGTCAATGGTTTCCCCAGATGAGGCACTATCAGGAATTGTGAAACTTGATTCATCAATGGTGTTTGATGTGCCAAGGAATGGGTAAGTACTTAGATTTGATTTAGATGTGTAGCCAGCCCCAAGGAGGGTAGTGCAACAACAATTTGTTGTCCCAAATCAGTGCTTGATGTGATATCTTCTGCATAGGAATCCACCAACCTGGCTGACGGAAGACACATTCTCTTTACCAATGTGGAAGTGAGTTTATCCAAGGCTGCATAATATACTAGGTGGGTGGAAGGATCATTAACCACATAGGGTGTCTACAACCTCATATAAGCTTGATGGAATCTATCATTGAAGGAGCTGATCATCTCATTGAATTCTCTTTGAATGGCCATGAACTGTTGATACAACTCAGAGGGGATGATTGGGGTCTTGAATTTATGCAAGAAAGTGTTCTTTAATAAATCCCAAGTGGTTATGGTTCTGTCGACAAGTGAATGTACCAATAAAAGGCCTCTTCCCCCAAGGAATAAGGAAAGAGTCTATAGGCTAGGTCTTCATGTTCAATCTACATATCTTTCAAGGTTGTTTGAAAGATCTTAATATGCTCCTCTATTGTCCTTTGTAGATCTCAGGGATGGAACTTAGTGCAAAATCCCTTCAAATTCTTTGGTATATCATGATAAAAATTGAAGGATAGAGGAGATGGGTTATTACCCAACCATGCCATGGGAGGCAGAGCAAAGGTGGCTACACTAGAGTGTCTTGAGGTTACAAAGGGATTGTAGTAGCTGGGAAAATGCCTAGGAAGTGAGATGTTGGGAAAGGGGCAACAACTTGGCTGTGGGAGATGGAGGTCTAGAAGGAAATTTGGAGTGGCTAGGAAGAGGAAGGTGCTGCCAAAGGTGAAGGAGAAGGTGAGGGAAAATTGATGGAAAGAGAAGGTGAGGATGGAGGTGAAGTGGGCTGATTGGATGTTCCTGAGGTGGATGCTTCCCATTTTTTAGCTCTCTTAGCCTTGGTAGGGGGTAGTAGCTCTTCGAACTCCCCTTTGTTTGGTGTAAATCTTAGCACTCTTTGGAACCTCTCAAGGGAGAAGGAACCAATTTGATCTAGCTTAGACAAAGGAAGGATATCCTTCTAGCACCAGTTTTGTTGATGGGTGTTTTTGCACTTTCTCAACGTAGGCAACACACAAGTGCACTACCTCTCTTGAAAGACAACTTCCTACAACAAGCTGTAGAAAATTATCCCAAGGGCTCTCAGGTGTTAGTTCATGACTTACAAAAATAACTTAGTTGATTGATGTGATTTTCTGGTAATCACAAAGGGCATTTATGGTTCACTAAGTTGGATGGAATTGGATCTTCAAATGGAGTTTGTGAAATTCTAGAAATGGCATGCACTTGTTACAGATTCAAAACAACAGTCTAAAACTGCATATTCAACATCATATTTAACTTTAAAAGAATGGTGGAATCTTGCTTTAAATTCTTTCTCTTGAGAAGGTGCCTCTTCTTCTTGGACCAGGCCCTTATCTTGGCTAGTTTGCGGAGGCTCTTTGAGTATCTCCACATTCACTTCAATATCTTCCTTTTCTTCAGAGGGAGGTTTCTCCAGTTCAACCTCTTCACCTATATCTTTGACTATCGAGACTTCTCCTCTTCTAGTTTTTGATCTGAGGTTTCAATTATATATTTTGCATTGAGGGCCTCAACACCCTCCCTTGAAGATTGTGACCCTTCATCACCGATTACTACTTTTTCCAAATTTATTATCAACCCACCCTCTAGATGTTCAAAGTAGGGCTCTTCAAGCTCTTCCATTATTCCCTTGCCAACTTGCTTCTGGAATTTGTCCATTTCTTCAGATATTCTCATGGTGGCCCCCATCTTTGGTTGCTCTATAGGCAGCAGATGAATGGGAAAACTAGTGGCAATTTGGGCCATTAGGGCCTGATCAGTGGGATTCATGATCACCCCCAAAATCTTGAAAGGTACAACCAACATATATTTCATAAAGGCTTCCGACAAGGTGAGCTTGGGAATAGTGGCAGTGGTTGCAGGCTTCAGGGAAGAGAGAATAGGAAGTGGAGGAGGCAACAAGGAAGACAATAGAGGGGATTTCGTGGTTGAGGAGGAATCTAGTACTACTACTGGAGTTGTTAGTGGGGTGGAAGAGAGGTTTACCAAAATTTCCACGGGGGGCAGAGATGAGACAGGCAAAGCCTGAGAGGCAAGATGTGGTAGATTGGCAATGAAAACAATAGCAACAGGAGTAGAGGTGGCTGGTGGTGACTGTTTTCACTCAATTTTTTCTTCTCCCTCATGTTGGGGGTCCTCCTCAATGGTAGGAATTTTAGTTGTAAATCCCCCTATCTTCTTTGCTTTTTTGGATGGCTCATCCTATACAGACTTTCTTGAATATACCTTATGCTTAGGATGGTGCTTGGGCACATCCTTTCTTTTCACTAATATTTTTGTTGGAGGGGACTTTGGTGCTTCCTTGAAAAAGGTGGCAGCAACTCCACTATTAGTTTCACTTTTGAGCTCATTGTTGAGCTCACCATATGTTAGTGTTGCACCTTGGACTTTGAGCTGCGCAACCTAGGCAACTACCCATTACTAGTTTATGTCTACAATAGGATTTTTTATTGTGTTGAGGTCATTGACCTCTCCCTTATTCCAATCTATTAGTGGTAGTGACAAATTGGCTATGACATCGAACCTTTGATCAAGAGTTATGTCATCCTCCTCCACAACTTGGTCTGGCACTGGAAACAAGCTGATTGACTTTACAAACTGGGCAGTCATCCACATGTAGCATCTCATTCACACCTCTTTATCATCTTCACAATTGGCCCAAAAGTCTTCAATATGTGGCCGATGGGCATACTACTTTCCGACCTACTTCTTCAATTTTTCATATGGGTCAATCCTCAGTCAAGCTATGTGTAGTTCCAAATTATACTCCACTATCTCCTTCTCTGAATAGTTGGGGCATTGGGTAGCAGGATAGGAATACATCCCTTGTTCAAAAGTTAGGGGATACGAGATCATCTCTCTATGTTTATCATTCAATAGGGTGTGAGCATTTTACAATTCCCATGTGACCCCCAACAAGATCATCCAGTCATTGGGGTAGTGTGGCAACTTATAAGGCTTATTAAAGAAAAAAATTTCCTCGATGTATGTGAATTTTGGAAATTGTATGAATAGATACCCAAACCTATGGATGAATTCTCTAGCACTATGCGAGACTCTTCTCTTGAAGTCTCCTCTAGGAAGTCTGATAATATACCTAATAAAGGCATCATTCACCCTCTGATAGTCTTTCTTGAAGTTCTTGTATTGTAACTGGGGGTATCTATCATATACCTTAATGTCTCTTCTTGGATCTGGGCTTTGTGCAATAGCGATACCCTTGTATGGGAATGGCTCAACTAACATATACACTAGGTAGGAGGTCATGTAGAAATGAGATGTCTTCTTTATAGCCATTAGCTGGTTGTGGATGTTATCACTAATAATCTTCACCTAGTGAAACTTGGTTTTACCTCGAAGGATTTCTTTGATGAAATAGATATCCATTCTTCAAAGAAGGTAGGAATGGGGAGGCCCATTACTTTTCTAAGAAAAGTAACTAAGTCACGGTACTCCTCATGGAAGCCACTTCTATATAGATCTTGTGGCAATTTGGTTGCACTACCTCTCTTATCCTTCAACCAATGTTGGTTGATCAACTTCTTGCATGCTAGGGGATATACTTTCCACATGTTCTCAGCATCTCTCTTCTCCGTTTCTTCCATTTTATCAAATGTAGGGATATGGAAGGCCTCGCCAATAGACCTAGTAGATAAATCTACTAGCATTGTACCATCATGGTCAATAATTTTCTTGATGCTATGATAACACTCCCTGCAAGACATTACCAATTCTAGAGCAACAAGAGCAAGAGGGAAGCTAGCCACCTTAGCGAGGCTACTTTTTTTTATCTTCAATGCATTTTTAATTCTTGGGCTGACTATTACCCTCTATCTGAATTCATTAATGTTCACATGTTAAAGGTTGGAATTTGATATGCTGCCCCAGTCAGATGTGAGCTTGGAGGTGATATCCACCCCATGGAACTGATACTTCATTTGATCCTTTTCTTCTTTACCCCTAGGATATTTGGTAGGCTTCTTTCCTTTCTCTTTTTCTGTAGACACTCTCGATGGTCCTATAGTAGATTCCATAAATCCTGTGCATAAGGACACAGTAAGCACATTCATAAAATCGGGGAAGCATTAGCTAAATCTTGCAAAACAGGGGTCAGATTCAATAATTCATATCAAAAGATCATAAAATACATTAACCTTAACATCATTCATCATTTGAAGCTTCCTTGAATCGGTTACAAGAATACGAGCTCAAGAAGGTAGGTTTCCCTAGGGTAGTAGCCATCTAGAGTGTTCAGGAGACAAATGTCACTGGGGGAACAACAACCCATAGATGACCACTTCAATCAAAGTTCTACATTTGGATTTTGGATGTCAGTTGAGTCCTGAAGGCATTTGGAACATGCAAAAATAAATTTTGGAGCCATTTGGAAATATTCAGTTACCTGCTTTGTTCATATGGGCTCAAGGAATGCAGAGGCAGGAGGCATTATGGATGTTTTGGAGCTCCACCGTTGAGAAACAGTGGCCAAGAGGCAGAAACCCACATGCGGCATTCCGTCATATGGGACCCACAGGTGACTTGGATGGTCTAGGCTTAATTCTATCATTAGGAAGTTTACGAACAGGGATATGCAGAAGGCTACCAGGAGATAGCCATTCAAAGACAGTGGCTTGTACATGTTGGTTCATAGGGTCAAACCCACAAGGCGCCTAACCTTGATTGTTTTCTTCAAAAGGAAAAGAAAAACTTGGACTCCACCATGCAGAAGGAAGATGAGGCATGACCGTTAGTGAACAAAGGTCATACGATGGTAGACTACAAGCAGCAGCCCACAAGGATAGTTCTGCAATGAGTTTCACTTAGTCACTTTCCATTAATCGCTCAGATAGAAAAGGCAAGATCAAAATATGCTAAGCAGATGAATGTGGGTCCTTGGCTACTCAGTCATCGGCAATGGTGACGAGGCATTCTACAGATGAACCCCCACACAGCTATCTCTGCAAGGATATTTTAAACTTAGCACTTTCATCCAAACTTCAGATGACAAAGAGGACCGTGGGGTGGGCAGGTGCAATGACCTCACCATGGTTAAAGGTGTTTGAAAATGGTGGTGAGGAGTAGACAAAATTTCACAGGGAACACCTCGCAAAAGACTTACGTTTGATTTGTTTGTTTTGTGGCATTGGTCTCAATAACACCTGCAACACGAGATGGCCATTTTTAGGACGGTGGCAAGGTAAGGGTTTCCCATATGCAATGGCCCACAAAAGAAGACCCACAATGGCCTCTTGACTTTGAGTTTTTTTTTCGTTAAGAGTTTAGATCTTACATCATTTTGGCATTGACGACTAGGGTGCAGACCACAAGGGCTTTACAGCTCTGGTGAAGAACAGTGGTTGGAAGGGAAACTTCATCAAGGCCTTTAGGGGCTGAGTTTGATTGTTATTGAATGATTTTATTAGGTGGGTTCATGTGGAATTTCAAGGTTGCTTTACTGCTTTAAGAGATTTTAAAGTTTTTCTTTAAGATTTTAATCGATTTTTGAAAAAATTTAACTCGAATGACATTTTGGCTGGCGACGGTGAACACTCCTAGAGATCCCAAAGAAGTTGATAAAAGATGAGCTCAAAATTATCTAGGAGGTCATGCGGGCATGAGGGAGGCAACGACTGCTCTGAGGTTTGACAAATTCTGACTCAGGTTGGTGAAAATGATAAGTTGACTTGGCTATTTATAGGAAATTATGCATTTATGACCTACATTATTTGCAAGTACAATAGTCGGTGGAGTAGCTGGGCATGGGTTTTGAAAGAGTTGTGATAGGAAGCTCGGGGCCCACAAGGCAGACGAAACCCCAGCCACGGTCATTGGGCGATCGACAAAAAGAGGTGGCCATAGAGGATGTGGGACCTACCGTTCAAGGAAACATCCTGCACCAACCACTGGTGGAACGATAGAGGCAAGGTAGAAACATACAAGAGGAAACCCATAAAAGAGGACCCATAGGAGGTGAAGGACGCCAGTTTGAAACTTAAGGGAAACCCGCCAAGGAAACCCCACAAAAGTCAAGGACTTAGAGATTTTTGGGAGGTGAATTTCGGTCAACATAAGGATGGTGAATTTTAGGATGCTCAAAAATAGGGGTCACACAAAAAAATGCAAAAGAAAAAAGTGACCTGATGATGGTGAAAAGAGAGGGTCCCCATTCCGAATAGGGCATGTGTGCTATAGGCACAACAAAAACCTAGTCAGAAATGTACTAGAGAAATAAGATAAAAAAACATAGTGAAATATATAACTAATGGGAACCAACTTGTACATTAAAGTAGTCGAGCTCTAGAAGATCCAAAAAATGTTGATTTTATCATAAAATGCAAGGGAACTAAATATCCTCCATAAAAATAATATTTTCAAAGATCGATCATCCATAATTCAAACCTGACATATTAATCATTCAGTAAAACAAAATGATTGTTGTTGAATTTGATAAATCAAGTAAGTATATTTGGCCTGAAGTTGTTTCTTTGGTTGTTGATACAGATGGAGATTTTGGTGGTCTAGTCACTATGTGGAAACCTTCCTCCATGGATCTCTTATTTAAAAATATAAAAATATCTCAATAATATATTTTCCCATTGTTTTGATCTTGAATATTGGGTTTCGCCCAATGTCTATGCTTTAAACAATGTTTTCATTAGAAGAGAAACTTGGTCCAAACTACTAAAATGTAGAAGTTCCTTAGCTAAGACTCACTAGATATTGTTGGGTGATTTCAATACCCCTCTTTACTCTTTAGAGAAAATGAGGGGCCTTCACAATATATCCAGTAACATGCTAGACCTCAATGACTTCTTCTTTTTGGGCAACCTTATAGACCTCGAGTTTGAATGAAGCCAATTCACTTGGTACAATAAAAGATTGAGTGAAAATTTGATTCAAGTTAGACTTAACTGATGCTTGGTTTCCTCTAATTGGGATTTCAACTTTTGGATTTCCTTATCCTCCCAATTGAGATTTGGCTAGGATCATACTCTAGTACTTCTTAAATGGTTTACTCCTATAAAATCCAAATATCCTTTCCAATTTGAATTAATGTGGATTCATCATCCTCACCTTAGAGCACTTTTAGGGATTGGTGGAACATCAAGGTTAGAGTCTTAGTCATGTTTGGGATTTCCTTCAAACTATAGTGATTGAAAATGTATCCTTTACATTTTCTCACTTGTTTGGGTCATCCTAGTTAAATTGGACTTAATTGTGCCTTAATTTAGTATTGTAAGGTGTATCGCTTTACACTTTCACACTTATTTAGGGATCCCTTAATTAATTGAGATTAATTATGCCTTAATTGGCCCTTTAATTCATTTACCAAGCCTATTTAATTACATTTTCTGAAGAGGAAACCTAATATCCATTAATTCCTTAACATAGCACTTCTCATTGATCAATGTGTCTCCTAGGCTTATGGACCTAGGACCCATTCTCTCATGGGAAAATGGGTACTCCCTAGACCTTAAGACCTAAATTTAAATTATTTTTTTGGTGGTATTTTAACATATTCAAATATGTGATTCAATGTTGGCTTGCGACATTTGAATTTCGGGAAATTAAGGATACATATCTATAAATATAAGGTTAATTCACTATGTTTCACCTAGAATATTCAAGAAGCATCGTAGCAATTTTATGAGATTTCAAGAGAACTTTCAAGATCATTTTGGAGAGCTTAAAGGCATTCACGAGAATATTTTTTATATTTTTATTGCAGCATTCAATATCCAATCATCATGTCAAAGTATTCTTGTAGGGTGATCCCACAATGTTGGTTTACAATTTCTAGGAGTTTCTGATTTTTTGGTAAAATCACATATTTTTAAATAATATAATGATTTAGGCCTTACATTTTAAGGATTCCTATTGAAGATGGTTTGATCAAACCACCTTAGATCATACCCCCTTGGATAGAACCCCACTAGTTTTAAACCCTACCTATAATAGAGTCTCCTTTACACCTATCAAAATGTTGATAAAAAACCACTTTTGATTTACCTTTTGGAGGATCAAATGAATTCATTCAATTTATTTTTTTGTAAGTATGTATTCCTTATTATAAGCTTCCCAAAAATTATAATTTTAAATAAATTTAATTTAATTATTATGTTTATTTTTTATTTCTTATGAATGTAGGTTTTTCACCGAAAATCAAGCTCTCTATTCTGCACATGTGGAAAAATAGAAGATTATAAAAAAAAAGAAAAATTTGAGTGCACCAGATATTGAAGTCATTGATCCAACAAAAAAAAATGAATTTTGATACATACAAAAAAATTTGTGTTATATATTCCTCCTATGTCTAAATTGTAATTGGTTTGACTTTGAAACATGATTAAAGAAAAAATATTCAATAAAACACTATGAAACCAATTGGAAGCACTAGATATCATAGTTCCAATTATAAATTTGAAAAAAATAGAATTTTATCCTTCATGGAAAAAAAATTATGTGTTATACGGTGAGTGTCACTACTTAAAAATGGTGTTTACTAACAAAAATTAGTTTTTGAAGGAGATGGAAAAAGAAGTGCAATCTGATTCCCAATTTTTTCAAAAAAATATATTTAGAATCTACAGACAAAATGTCACAAATCACTAGTTTTCATCATCTTCAAATTCCTCACGATTTAGCCGCTATAGGTGTTTGAATGTGAAGATTTAGTTAGAAAAAATCAGTTCAATGCCTAGTTTGGCCAAAAATTGTAAACCAGTATTATGGGATCACCCTGCATCATGCATGTTTTTGGAGCTGACATTGTGATGTAGGTTTCATGATCAATTGAAGCATTCAAAGTACTATTTCAAGCAAGATTCAAAGTTCAAGATCCACATCCATTGAATCCATTTCATAGAAGTTGTAGATCTACATTCCAAGTTTTATTAAAGGGTTTGTTGAGTGGTAACATTGCATTGCTCATTCTTCATTCCCTCTTTCAAGTTTCATTTAAATTCAAGGTTTGATTAAAAAAATGGGGTTTGACAAGGGAAAACCCATATTCACCAAAAACAAACAAATTTTCCCTCTCATGTTATGTTTACAGATCTAGGCGGGAGAAAGCTTGAAGATCTCTTGAAGAGAAAAATTGAAGATGTTGAAAAAGTTGAAAAAAGTTGTCATCTCACAGAAACTCATCTACAAAATTTATTTTTGACATTCTGACACTACCACTCGGACAAATTGGAAGATTCCAATCTGCAACAAAGGCTCCTGAAAGCTACAGAAAATCCCTAATAGTGGACCTATTGACCCCTAGGAGAATGAGTCTTATCAACCTTTGAAAACTCACTTTTGGTGACTAGTAAACATAGTTCTTCCATTCTCAAATCTGTAATTTAATTTTTGGATCTACATATTTTGATTTTAATATTATTGTTTTAAGTTTAATTTGGTTTGGTTGGGTTGATTTTCTATTTTTATTTTTTCTCCCAAAATTTCCTGGTGAACCTAACCCTCGTCCTTCAGTCATAAGGAAATATATACATTCACACCTTGAGTTGACTCACCTAAGGGTTGCAAGTCAATTCTTTGTGTGGATCTCATTTCTTAATGAAATGAGTGAGAAATAGGTCCCTAAGTGATTCATCAATCCATTTTGATAACCCACCTACATTTTTGACCTTTTCACAAACTAATTTTTTTTAAAAGGAATATTAAAGACAACAAAAAATATTTTAGTAACATATTTTCCTAACAAAATAATTAAATATCCAACTCTAGAAAGTTCAAAATAATATATGGATGGTCTAGAAGCCTTTAAGGATCTTTTTAACAAAGGAAAACCCCTATTAAGAGATCTACACAATATTGTATAGAAAGAGGAAATCTATTGGAAACAGAGGTCCAAAAACTAGTGGTTAAGAGAGAGTTACAAGAACTAGGTTCTTCTACCTCTCAGTCATCAAGCATATCAAGAGGAATAGTATGAATGAATCAATTATTGAGGATGACTCCATTTTTTCCTCTGAGGAGGAACTTTCTCGTGAAGGTTTCATTTTTTTTAAACATTCTCAATCTACCTACTAGAGATCTTCCCCCTTGGAGGACCATTTTATCGAAGTGATTCCTCACACTATCACCCCTTTTTATATTTTTCTTATGGAACATAGATCCTTTATGATAAAATTAAGGAATTTTTTTTCTCCCTCAACCCTTCGAATCCACCTAGTCCTAATGGATTTCTCCCATTCTTCTTTCAAAAATATCAGGAATTTTTTGGTTTGGATGTGATCATTGTTGTCAAAGAATTCCTTTCATCTAGGAGTGTCTTGAAGGAATTTAGCAACACCATCATTCTTATTCCCAAAAATTTTGGGGCCAATAGGTTATATTATTTTTGACCAATTATTCTCTATAATACCTTCTACAAAATATTCTCTAAAATACTTGTTAACTAAATAAAACATTCCTTTGGTAAAATGATCCATTTGAGCCAAAAAGGTTTTGTGTCTAGAAGGAAAATTATTGTTTCTACCATGCTAGTCCACAAAACTTTAAACTAGATGAGTAAAAGCAAAAAGGAAAGCATGGCCCTCAAATTGGACATTTCTAAAGTGTGTGATAAATTTTATTGGAGCTTTCATTTTGAAGTCTTGTAGACATTTCAATTCAATGGTAAAATTATAAAGTTGATAAAAGGTTGTGTCTCCTCACCTAAGAGTTCGATGATCATAAATGGATCTACTTAGGGTCATTTTCAGTGTCACACAGTTTTAGGCAAGGGGATTCTCTTTCACCCTATGTCTTTATAATGCTAGTGTAGGTTCTTTATTGTAACTTTGCAAAAGGTATCTTGAATGTTAATCTAGTTGGTTTTTCTCCTTCTTCAACTTCTCTACTCAATTCACATCAATAATTTGTTGATGACACCATCCTCTTGGGGAAGCCACATTTTTTTGGGATAAGGGTTTGATTAAAATTATCAAGGAGTTTTATTCTACTTTAGGATAATGTATTAACCTAGCCAAAAGTGTAGTTTTCTTCCTTAATGTCCCCCCTTCAAATAAAAATTTATAGGATTCTTAATTTCTAGACCCTTACTCTCCCATTTACCTACCTAGGAATGCCTCTAACGATTGGAAAGGTTAAATTTTTTGTTTGGTTTAACCTATTAGAAAGAGTTCAATAGAAACTTGTGGCTTGGAAGGGTTCCATTTTTAGTAATGTGGGAAAGCTTCCCCTCAAAACCATCCAACAATGTGTTGTAGTTTATCCCTTATCCATTTTCATCATGCCTTATTTATGGATAGATAAAATGGAGAAAATTTAAATAAGGTTTTTATGGTTGGGAATAGAAGAAAATAACTTCTCTTTGTATAATTAGGATACATTTTTCTCAAAAAAAACTGTATGGTAGTCTGGATAAAAGAAAAACTAGACAAATGAACCTTGCATATATTTCTAAAGTCGGTTGGATATTATTAAAATAATAAGATAAATGTATCGATATAATAAGATAACCTTGAAAAACCACCTCAAAACCAAGAAATTAATTTGTCAAGATGTCTTCTAGAAAATTGAGAGTGGTGCTTTAGTCAGTTTTTGGGAAGATAATTGGATCTCAAAGCTAACTCTTCATCTCCACCCAATTTACTCGACTATCAAATTGGATATTTGCACTAGATTGGGTTTGAAGGGATTTTATTATTTTGACCATTCCTCTAATCCTCCTTTGTGGAATATTGATCTTAACTAGTATGATCCCCAACTTTGTTTGGTTGCTGAAGAACTTCTCAAAACTATTGAATATTTGAGACTCTACAAAGCTAATTTGCATGATTCCTTAGTTTGGGCAGACTCAAAGGAAGCCAACTATTCAATGGATTCTAGCTGCAACCTTTTCTCTACTAATTATTTTATGAATTTAATTGGATAAATATCTGGTATAATAGTTCCATACCTAAGGTTAAATTATTTTGGTGGACAACCTATCATGAGAGAATTATAATGCTATAAAATGTCCAAAAGAGAGAGGGATCTACACAATATGTTCTTTCTATGTGAGAAAGTGGAAGAAACATTTTCTCATATTCTATTTCATGGCTTCTATTCTTGGCAGGTTCAACAAAAATTCAATCCTTGTTTCAATTCAACTTTATTTGGAATAAAGATATCAACAATGTGATGGATTGTTGGACCCCTCTGGTCTACCACCTCATTCTTTTTGAGCTTTAGTGGTAGACCCTTCTCTTCATGGGATGGGCACTCTAGAAAGAGTGCAACAAAAGGATATTTTAAAATAAAAAATGCCTTGGAAGGCTATAGAAAATAAAACTATCAATTAAACCAAAGAGAATATCAAAATGACTTCTTTCAAGCCTAAAAGGAATTCCACTATGTTGGAGTTTACTATTAATTTTTCTTGGGAATTATTAGATGTTCTTAATTCCTTGAATTATATGATTCTTTTTAGCAATAAGAATACCCTTTGGTCCCCCCTGATCGTAGATGGCTCAAGCCTAACTTTGATGGCTCGACCAATGGGAAAACGGGTTGGGTAGCTGGGGGCAACATAATTTGAGATCACAAAGGGAAGGTGTTTCTCATTTATGTAGTCATTTTTTGTAGGTAAACTTGTACTTATGTGGAGTTGGTGGACACCTACCATGGGATTCAAATTGTTAACTGTAGAGGTGTGTCCAACTTGTTAATAGATGAAGGCTCACATAACATAATTATGATGTTTAGTGGTAAAGCAACCCCTTGCTACTCCTTTTGCAATCCCATCAAAAATTTTTCCAAGATATTATGAACATTTAGAAATTTTTATTCTCTCATTTGTTCCACATAGGGAACAAGGTGGAAAATGTGATGGAAAATTTAGGTCCTTTTATGGAGAAGATCAAATTTGGGAGGATCATTTAATGATATTGGATTATGTGATGGCTTATTAATAATTATGGAAATGTACTCCAATATTTCATTTTTTATAAACATAATTTGGATTCACTATGAAAATAGGCATGCTTCATGTAGAATATAGATAAATCATCTCCTCCTACCTATTCACTTGCTAGTTCTATCCTTGACAACTAATAGTAATTGGAGAATCCAAAGTTTCCTTCACAACCCTCTTTCTGAAGAGCCTAGTGAGATGAGAGGTGACTTGTTCCAAGAAGAAATCACCTCTTAAGAGATCTAGAATAATGATAAAGATTTATGGACTATACTTCAAAGGAAAGTTGGCCTCCTATATAGATTCCATGAATGTCCACAACCCTAATATATCCATGGAATTTGTAAACTCATGGAAGGACAATAATGTTGAAGTCAAGGGACTTTCATTCACTATCACTATGGAGGTCATCATCTAGGCTATTAGTCTTTCCCTTGAAGGGGCCTATATCCTAAGGAATCTGAAAGGCTTATTTGAAAGAGATGGACATATTTCTCAAAAATGGGGAAAAGGTAAATTATCTCCAAAATGGGTTTAATAAAGATGATCTTTTCATGTTTGGAGAAGCATGGTGAAAGTTCTCATTAGATATGTCATGTTGGAAGGTAGATTCAAATGCATCCATGCTCATATTTTTCCAATTCTGAGCCACTTTTACAATAATAATAAAATAAAATTTTCTTTTTCGATAATATCATCTCTTGAGCAATTAGTTAGCATTGTTTAGGAAAAGATGGAACAATTTCCCCTTTATAAGGATTTTGTAAGCCTTTGAAGGAGACTCTTTCTACCTTGAGCCCTGTGCATTTTTCAACCCTGAGATCCCATCAAAGAATCACTAGGTCAAACCCTTGAGTATCTAAAGGTAAGTCCCCTATTTCACAGGATCCTACCTCTACATCTAAGAAAAATGTGTATTTTTTTACACCCCCAAATTTCTATTTAAAACAATTTAGATGATTCATGGTACCCCAATCTTAAGGATTCATCTATTGTCTCTCCTTCATAGGAAGAATATCCTACTACTTCTCCCTCTAAGTCCCCCCTGACCACCAGCCCTATCGGTTCCATGAATTCCCCTACCATTTATGTGTGCCTAAAACATGTGATTAAATACTCTTAGATGGAAGCTACTATGTGCGCTAATTGTCCCTCTCTAAGATTAAAATAGTTGATTTATTAATTAATTATTGCAAAAAAATAAGATCCAAAATATAGAGATAAAGGTGCTCAACAATAAAGAGGACTGGCTAGGTGAAGTTAAGATGGGCCATTGGAACCTTCTATCTACCCTCGCAAAGACCTTTAGAAAGTGGTCCAAATTGGAGATAGAGGTAAGGGAACTCAAATATATGATTGGGAATTTGGAGGAGAGATTAAAATTGCAAGAAGAGATGGCCACTATGCATAAAAACAAGGAAAAAACATTAATAAGCTTATAAGAGATTGTCGACTACCACAAATAAATTTTGAAAAATACCATGATCACCATCCAGGTGTTCTAGGAGGAGATCAAAAACAACCAAGGTTATAGGGTCAGGGAGGATCTTTAGGAAGTTGTTGTCTCCAAGAAGAAAGGAAAAGAGTGGATCTAGTTTAAACACAGCCCCTACAGATGAGGGTGATAGTGAGAAGAAGAAACCTTTATCATTCAAAGCAAAGTTATCATTCTTCAAGAATGAAAGGAAAGAAATTAATGACCTCAAGTTCCTACATGACTAGTAGTTTTTATGGTTTATTGGTGGTCTCTTCTTGTTTCTTTGTCTCTATTTTTTTTTGGTCTATCTATTAGCTATTTTATTTTCAAAGTGTCTCACTTCTTGTGAGCTCCCTTTGCTGCAAGAATGAAGGTGTTTCCATTGATGTCAATTTTTTAACTAGTTGTCTACTAGTTGTTGTTGTCATTGATGTTAGGAATGATGGTTATTGTCTATTTATGTTGAAGATATTGAAAAAATTGTAATGAAGAAAGGTTACATGTATTTAGTGTTTTCCCTGCAATTTTCTTTGGGTTTTATTGCTATGATAGTAAGGATCTAAGGTATTCTTCATGGTTGTTGGAAGTTGCTTTATCCAGATTCTAGATTTCTAGGTTGATGTACAGTGTGAGTTATGTTCACCAGTTGTGAACTATTCTTTTCTATGTATCTGGTTGAGGTTCAGCAGAAAAGTCATTGCTTCAAATTTCTTTCTGGTCAAATCTTATGACTTGTGGTTCTTAGGATAATTTTATGAGGTCATGTTCAAGTTAATTTTGTTATCTTAAGAGATTGGATAGTGCTAAGGTTACATGAGCTTACTTGATTTACTTGTTTTACATTGGTTTGGTTGACCTTGTCTTTAACACTACTTTCAAAGTGCATGGAAGCGTGTTGAAGCATGTTGGTTCTTATTTAGGTCATTGTTAAGTTTTTTCTTGGGTATCCCTCATTCTAGTTCCATCATAGAATGATTTGGAATTGACCTAATTTGAATTTGTAAACGTAAAAGGTGTGTGGTCGACTTTGGATGAGTTTCAATGTTGAAGATGGTATAAATTTAAGTTGAGATATTTATGATTATGGGAATGCAAGAAAGATAGATGTGAGATAGATGTGAAATAGTGTGTATGTGATGTGAGCTTGAGAAGATTAGTGTAAAATCTAATTGTTGATTTTCTGGAGGTAGTGAGTTGAAGGTGTACTCTATCATTCAAGCATGTCTACAAGTGTGTGAGTGAATTGCAGTGGAAGTCTCTATTGCATTGATATTGTTTTCTCTCTATAACAAATCTCTTCTATCTTCTTTGTAATTATGCGGTAGTGAGCCCTTTGGTTGGTTAACCCTTGTTTGATAGTGAGTCCAAATCTGAAGAGTAATACATATTTTGGCAGTGAGGCTTCTTTCACAGTGAGCCTTTGTATTTAGTTTTTTTATTCTCTATATTGTGAGCTAATCCTCCCCATGGTTTTTCCTTTATTGGGTTTTCCACATAAATCTAGTGTTATTGTGTGTGTGATTTTTTTCAATTTCTACTTTTGCATTTAATGTTTAATCATGTTAGTAGAGTAAAGGATTTGTCAATGATAATTGATCTAATCTCTGGTGGAAGTTCTTAAAGGTTAAAATTTGTTATAACTTATTCACCCCCCTCTTAGTTGTCTTCTTCGACAATTGGTATCAGAGCTTGGTTCCTTATAGAAGAGCTTAACCAGTTAAGGAAGATTTGGGATGGCGAGAAAGATTACTATTGAGTGTCTTAGGTTTGATGGGACTAACTATGCCCTCTAGAAGGTAAAGATGGAAGGATATCTAGAGTACTATGGATATGATATTGATAATGCTTACAAAACTTCTTGCACTCCTCCTATAAATGGTCTGACTATGGCTGATGAGATCAAGGCACATGAAGCAAACAACAAGGTGAAGTTTATTCTAAATAATAATATTTCACATTTCAAGTTAATTAAAGTTGCAAATTTGAAGACTGCTAAAGAGGTTTGGGATGAATTGGAAAAGATGCATGACGGAGATGAAAGGGTCAAAAGAAGCAAAGTTAAAAAATTCGGAGGCACAATTCACGCTCCTACATATGTATAAAGATGAGAACATTGAATCCTATATATAGAGAGTGGATGAATTGGTAGGTGGAATGCAAGGACTTGGTGCTATAGTGGATAAATCCAGGATTGTAAAGAAGATTCTCAAAACTTTTCTTGATGTGTACAGTGAAAAGGTATCTAATATTGAGGAATATATAGATTATAATACATATACTTAAGATAAGTTGTTGGGTACTCTAACATCTTAAGAAATGAAAATTTCTAGCTTGAGAAATGGATCAAAGATGTAAACTAATTTTATGGCTACAAGAGATGAAGATCTAGATGAAGAGAACTTTGATGATCTAGAAGATAACTTTGTAAGAAGAATGAAAAAGGGCTCTAGTATGTATGAAGGTAAGTTACCCTTTAAATGATTTATTTGTGGAGGAATTGGTCATTATGCTTCGAGATTCCAAGGAAGACCTAAGAAGAATAAACATAGATTAAGAAAAAAAAACAAAGGGAAGATTATTAAGAGAGCATATTATGTGAATGAAGATGTTGGTATTTCTGATGAAGAGTCTGATTATGGAGATTTTGATGATAATGAATGCTTGTTCTTGGCTATAAAAGATGAATAGATACCCTTGCTAATACTGAAAGATAGGTGAAGGAAATCGCTCTAGAGAAAGATGAAGATATTGTGATCTCTACCCTACATGCTAAACAAGAAAATAAATACTAGGTTGTTGATAGTAGTTGTTCACATCACATGACTGGTGATAAGAGTAAGTTTGTTAAACTTGAAAAAATATGATGGAGGCTTAGTTAAATTTGGAAATGATACTAGTGCTAATATTTGTGGGATAGGGTCAGTAAATTTTGATGGCAAGCCTAATACTGATGATGTCTACTATGTTAAGGGTTTAAGGAATAATCTTTTAAGTGTTGGATAGATGTTTAGTAAAGGATATAATCATGTATTTGAGGATGAAAGATGTAAAATCAGGAAAGGATCTAGAACAGTGATTGTTGCTAGTAAGAAGTCTGAAGGAAATATTTATCAACCGAAAGATGTTGATGGACATTGCTTTATGACTCAGACTAATGACAGTTGGTTATGGCATCAGAGAATGTGTCACATGAATTTTGATAATATGGTGAGAATCAATGTAGTGCAAGCTGTGAGAGATTTATTGATGATTACAAAGCATGTTAATGTTATTTATAAGAATTGTCAGTTTGGAAAGCAAGCTAGAAACTACTTTAGGTCGAAGGAACAATCTACTACTGAACTATTGGATTTGATTCATACAAATCTCTGTGGTCCTACAAGAGTGAAAAGTCTACAAGGTGACATGCACTTTATGCTTTTGATTGATGATTATTCTAGATATACATGGGTTACTTTTCTTAGAGAGAAATCTGATGCATTAGATAGATTCAAGAAATTTAAGGCTATGGTTGAGAATGAAGCAAATTTGAGAATAAAATTTTTGAGGTCTAAAAGAGGTGGTGGTGAATTCACCTCAAATGAGTTTGACATGTTTTGTGAAGTTCATGGAATAAAAACATAGTTATCTTCTCCTAGAACTCCTTAGGAGAATAGAGTAGTGGAAAGAAAGAACAAAACAATTCAAGAAGCTACTATATCAATGATTATAGAGGAAAGCCTATCAAATTTTACTAGAGAGAAGCTATTCGCAATGTTGCTTATGTGTTCAATCAAGTTCAAGTAAAAGCTAGTAGAACTAAGACCCCCTATGAGCTATGGTGAGGAATAATTCCTACTCTTACGTATTTCAAGGTATTTGGAAGCAAATGTTATACCAGACGGGATGAAGAAAATTTAGGGAAGTTTGATGCTAGATGTGATGAAGGTATCTTCCTTGGATACTCTACTAGAAGAAAAGCTTACAAATGTTGCAAAAAAATACTGAGAAATATTGTAGAGAGCACAAATGTTAAGTTTGATGAAGCATTCAAGAATTCAAATGAAGTTGATGGATATGTATTTGATGAATCTGATTGCATAAGAGTAGAAGTTGTGGAAGAACATGAGAAGAAGAATGAAGAAGAAGAAGCTTTGTTGGTGTTCACAAAGACACCTAAATATGTATATAAAAATAATTTAGAAATTCAAATCATTGGAGACAAAAGGAAAGGAGTATTGACAAGAAGTAGAGTTGCTTCTGGTGGTGAAATAAATCTGTGCTTACTTTTCGAAGTTGAACCGAAGACAGTGAGTGAAACATGTAATGATGAATATTATATGAAAGATATGAAAGAAGAACTTATACAGATTGAGAAGAATCAAACATGGGAATTTTTCCCTAGACTAGCAGATAAAAACATAATTGGACCAAAATGGGTATTCAGAAACAAGTTGAATGAGAATGGAGAAGTGGTTATAAATAAAGAAAGACTTGTTTGTAAGGGTTATTCACAAGTAGGAGGTATAGAATTTTAGGAAACCTTTGCCTTGGTGGTAAGGATAGAAGCGATCAAAATGTTTTTAGCATTTTATGCTCATAAAGATTTTAAATTTTATCAGATGGATGTTAAGTCTATATTTTCTGAATGGTGAGTTAGAAGAAGTCTACATGGAAAAATCGAGAGGATTTCAATTATCAAATCAAAGAGATATGGTTTGCAGATTGAAAAAGGCTTTATATGGATTGAAACAAGCTCCTAGAGCTTGGTATGCAAGGCTAGATAGATATTTAATTCATCAAGGTTTCAATAAAGGTACGATAGATAGTAATTTGTACTTCAAAATTGAAAATGAAAAAATCTCGATAGTGGTTGTATATGTTGATGATATTATTTTTGGAGGAAATGAAACAATGTGCAAGATGCTTGCTAAAGAGACGCAAACACAATTTGAGATGTCTATGTTTGGTGAGATGAACTTCTTTCCTGGGCTACAAATCAATCAAACATAAAAGGGATTTTTATTTCATAGTCAAAGGATGTAAGAGAAATGTTGAAGAAGTTTGGGATGGATGGTTCCAAATCAGTATGCACTCCTATTGTGACTGGCTAAAAATTGAGTAAAGATGATGATTCACCTAAGGATTATCAGAATAAATACAGATCTATGGTTGGAGGATTATTGTATTTAACTACTACTAGACCGAATATCATGCATGCAGTTTGTATTGTGGCTATATTTCAAGAAGAACCTAAAGAAACACATGTTGCTACTATTAAGAGGATATTTAGATATTTGAATGACACTTTGAAATATGGCTTATGGTATCCTACAGATATTGATTTTACACTAAGTGTCTACATGGATGTAGATTGGCCAATTTATATTGATGAAAGAAAAATTATAAGTGGTGGTGCATTCTTTCTTGGTTGTAGATTGATGTCATGGTTGAGTAAAAATAAAGATTCAATTTCCTTATCCACTATGGAGACTAAGTATATTGCTACATCATCTTGATGTACATAAGTTTTTTGGATGAGATAGGCATTTCAAGATATGTGACTAATGTATGATGATCCCATTTCTATCTTTTGAGATAATACAATTGCAATTAACATTTCAAAGAGTCCAGTGGTGCACTCAAGGACAAAGAATATATCTATCAGGTATAAATTTTTGAGAGAAAAGGTTGTGGAGAATGAAGTAAAGCTTAAGTATGTACCTATGAAGCATCAAGTTTCTAACATATTTACAAAGGCTCTTACTAAAGATACTTTTGAGTATCTTCAAGAGAAGTTAGGGTTATGAAACGTGGGGAAAAGGGACTCACAATACAAGAGAGGAATCCCTAATCCTTAACTTTCCCTTTTTATTGTTGGGGGATGGTTCATTCAAGGAAACCTAGGATCAACATTTGGATTGACTATCAACACAAAGGTCAGTCAATTCTCAACAAGGGAAACCTAGGAAGATTCTAGAAATGCAAAAATGTTGTCAAAATATGCTAGGGTGATCCCACAAAGCTGGTTTACAATTTCTGAGAGGAACTAATTTTTGCTGAAATCACATATTTTTAGAAAATATAATGATTTAAGCCTTAAAAAGTTCCATTTTAAGGATTCCAATTGAAGAGGGTTTGATCAAACCACCTTAGATCAAATCCCCTTAGATAGAACCCCGCTAGTTTTAAACCATACCTACAATAGAGTCTCCTTTACACCTATCAAAATTCTGATAAAAAATCACTTTTGATTTACCTTTTGGGGGATCAAATGAATTCATTTAAAATTTATTTCAAATGATCATGGCAGTCCTCGAAACGAGCTATCCAATGAATATAATTTTAATATGTTTTTGTTTTATTATGTTTTTTTTTTTAAATTTTATTAAACATAGGTTTAACACCAAAAATCAAGCTCTCTGTTCTACACATGTGGAAAAATAGCAGATTATCAAAAAAAAAAAAATTAAAAATATGTTTGGGCTGGGTATTGATGTCCTTGATCCATTTTAAAAACGAAAATTGAATTTTGATACATATAGAAAAAATTATGTTGTATACAGTCTGCCTATGTCTGACTTGTAATTGGTTTGACTTCAAATCTTGGTTAAGGCAAAAATATTTGATAAAATTCTATGAAACCAAATGAAAGTGCTATATATCGTAGTTAAAAATCTAAATTCGAAAAAACTAGAATTTTATCCTTCATACAAAAAAAGTTATGTTGTATACGGTGAGCGTCACTTCTTAAAAATGTTGTTTTTTTTTAAAAGCTAGTTTTCGAAGGAGATGGAAAAAGAAGTGCAATCTAATTCCAAATATTTTAAAAAATATATATTTAGAATCTATAGATAGAATGTCACAAATCACTAGTTTGCACCATCTTCAAATTTTTCGCGGCTTAGCTGCTATAGGAGCCTGAAAGTTAAGATTTAGTTTTAAAAAATCAGTTTAGTGTCCAGTTTGCCCAAAAATTGTAAACCAGTATTGTGGGATCACCCATGCCCTTATTCTCTTCCTAGTCCTACTACTATTTTTCGGGGTAAACATGAAATCTTCGGATGTCAAAATAGAATCTCTGTGAAATAACTCTAGGAGGACTAAGATTCCATTAAGGTCTTCTTAGTCTCTATCTAATTTTTTGTAATTTCATAATGTGATCTTGAGGTCCAGGGTTTGTACTTCCTTCTTCTCAGATCTCAGGTCCTAAAACTTTCATATCTGGCCTATAGGTGACTTTCCATGAATATGACAACTTGGCAACTTGGCAACTTTGCACTTCAAATGAAATTCAAGTCTCCAACCTAAATCTACAAACACAAGCATACAAGAGAGGAAAAACATGTTGATTTGTTAGGAAATGGGAGTTTTCCTTGGTCAAACCCCTTTTTGGTAATTAAACCTTGGAATGAAATGGAATGATGAAGGGAAATGATGAATGAACAAAGTGTTATGTTGCAACTCATCAAACTCTTGTTATGAAATCTGCAAACTTGTGTGAAGTGGCTAGCTTGAATGTAGATCTTGAATTGAATGAATTCTTGATAGATCTTGACTTGAATTGCTTGCTTAAATCAAAACCCTACATCACAAATGTTACCTCAAAAACACACATGATGCAAGAATATCTTTGACATGATGCTTGAATCTTGATGATGGATCCAAATGCTTGATGAATTTCTCTTGAATGCCCTTGAATTCTCTCTTCAACACAAATTTTCTATAATGTATGAATACTCAAGTTGCTAGGTAGAAAAATGAGTGAAAGAACCTTATATTTATACTTATCCATGCTTAATATCCCAAAATTACACCACAACAAGCCAAAATATTAAATCATTAATTAAAGGAGGCTAAATCCTGCCAAGATTTGAAATTAAATCCCGAAAATGACTTAAGGGGGACTAAGATGTTGTAGGTGGTGTCTTAGTCCCGAGGATTGAAACTCGGGGCACATAATCCAAAAAGGGTGCCTTTTAAGATGCTTTTGAAAAGAGGGTCCTAAGACCTTTGGAGGGCAAATAAGCCCTAGGCGGAATCTTAGTCCCAGTCCAAAAATTAAGGACACACAACCAAAATCATTAAATTATCATTTATCCTTTGATGTTTTTCGGGATTAGCCATAAAAAGATATAGTTTATTAGCCTTGTGGATGCAAAATAAGACCAATTAAGACATAAATAAGGATAAAAAAAGAAAGGAAGGCCCAAACAAGTTTGAAAATGCAAGGGTATACATTTTCCTACACTACATGTTATTGCCCCTCCTTTCTTGAGCTAGATGCATATGGAGATGCATAAGTCTGGTGGGTCTATGGATCTATCTTTCTTTTGGACTGATGTTTGGTGGCTACCTCTCAGGGGGAGTAGGTAGTGTCATGTGTTGTCATTGAAAGAGTATTTTTTTCATAATGCCAAAGGGTAAATCAATGTAAAACATCATTTTCCTTTGCCATTAATGTCAAAGGAGGAGAAATTATCACATGAAAAAGACTATCTTTTGAGGGGAGAAAGTAAAATCATGAGAAACTGTGTTGAGAGCTATTGTGTTGTCTTTGATTGTTTTCACATCATGTGTTTCCATCACTGACAAAGGGGGAGATTGTTGCAAGTATGCAAGTATTTTCATTGATTTCAACTAGTTAATTGGTTGTCTACTGGTTGTTGTTGTCATTGATGTCAGGAATGATGGTTATTGTTTGTTTATGTCAAGGATATTGAAAAAATTGTAATGAAGAAAGGTTGCAGGTATTCAGTGTTTTCTTCAAGTTTTGCTTCAAGTTTCATTGCTATGATAGTAAGGATCTGAGGGATTATTCATGGTCCTTGGAAGTTTCTTTATCTAGATTTTGGGTTACCGGGTTGTTGTATCGTGTGAGTTATGTTAACCAATTGTGAACTATGCTTTTTTGCCTATCTGGCTGAGGTCCGAGAGAAAAGTTGTTCCTCTAGATTTATTCTTGATTGAGTCTTATGACTTATGGTTCTCAAGATAATTTGATGAGGTTATCTTCAAGTTAATTTTTTTATCTGAAAAGATTGGATAGTGCTAAGGTTGTGTGTGCTTAATTGATTTATGTATTTTACACTGGTTTGATCGACCTTGTGTTTAACACTACTTTCAAAGTTCATGGAAGCATGTTGGGACTTATTTAGGTCCTTATTAAGTGTGTTTTTGGGTTGCCCTCATTCTAATTCCATCATAGAATGATTTGGTGTCGACCTAATTTGAATTATAAATGCAAATGTTGTGTGGCCGACTTTGGATGAGTTTCAAAGTTGAAGATGGTATAAATACAATTTGAGATTTTTATGATGATGGGAATCCAATCAAGATAGATGTGAGATAGATGCGAAATAGTGTGTATGTGATGTGATTTTGAGTAGATCAATGTAAAATCTAATTGTTGAGTTTTGGGAGGTAGCGAGTTGAAGGTGTACTCTATCATTCAAGCATGTCTGGAAGTGTGTGAGTGGATTGAGGCGGAAATATCTGTTGTATTAATATTTTTTTCTATCTATAACAAATCTCTATTATATTATTTTTAATTCTGTGGTAGTGAGCCCTCCAGGTGGTTAACCCTTGTTGGATAGTGAGTCCTGATCCAGACAGTAAGTCTTGTTTTGGTAGTGAGCCTTCTTTGGTAGTGAGCCTTTGTATTTAATTTTGTTATTCTCTATATTGCTATCTAATCCTCAGCATTGTTTTTTCCTTATTGGGTTTTCCATGTAAATTTGGTGTTATTGTGTGTGTGATGTTTTTCATTTTTTTCTTTTGTATTTAATAATTAATCACATTAGAAAAGTAAAGGATTTGTGAATGATAATTGATCTAATGTCTGGTGGAATTTCTTAAAGGTTAAATTTTCTTAGAATTGATTCACCCCCCCTCTTAGTTGTCTTGTTCAACACCCTTGTGTGGCCTTCATGTTTTTTTTCTAATTGGTATGGGCCCTACCTATATTTATATTAATCAAAGTAATATATATTATATTATTATAAAATATGCATATGTATATATAGATAAATTAATATATATAAATATTTATATTATAATATAATTATACTATGTAAGTGAAATGTTGGGGAAAAGCATTCCTAATTAGAACTTTAAAGATCAACAATAGGTGTCTTTCTCTAGGGGTATTTCATTAGGAAAGAGATCAAAAGGGAGTATATATTGAATTTGAACCTCAAAGGTGAGTCGATCAAACTTGGATCTCAATTATTTTTGGGCAATAGGATAATGGGATAGATCAAAAACCAATTTGAAATGATATACAATTCCTAACCTATATGAACTATAAGACCTAAAACATGAAATACAAACTCCCAAAAGTATAGAAACTAAAAATACAATTTGCAGGCGGATCTAATAAGGCTTAGGACACATGTACTAGTCACTAAAAGTAGGATATGAGATTTGTTGAAGGATAGGTCTACCCTAGGGTGAATGGGTCTTGGTTAGAGGTCCTAAGAATTATTTTTGTAGTTCTTTGAGGTAGGATCTTAGCTTTTATTTTGTACAAGTTCAACTGTCAAACAACCAAAAATAGTTTTTGAATCCAAGTTTCTATGACTTGACAAAAATGGATGCAAAAAATGCAAGATTGTAGAATTTCTCTTCAAGATCTTCAATCCTTCTTCACATGTAATCTACACATATAAATAGGGGAAAAAATTGTTCGAATGGAGATTTTCCTTAGTCAAACCCAATTTTTGGTAATTAAATCTTGATAGAAAGATAATGACAATGGACAAGGAAATGATGAATGAACAATGCTTGCTATAACTCACAACATGTCACTAGCTTCCCTTAGAGGATTGAAGTCAAACACACCACTCCAATGACTTGATCTTGCTTTACTTTATTTTTTGGATACTTGAATACTTGGATTCTTTGAGGATCAACAATGCACATTAGCCTTCACAAGATGAAATTAAAAAACATAAGCTTGAACATGATGATAGGATCTGGAATGATGCATTAAATAACTGATAAATCTACTCTTGAATGCTATTGGCAACAATATTTTCTCAATAGGATATTGGATCATGCATGCTAGAATTCAAATGATAAAAACACTTTGTATTTATAGGTGCTTATCTAATTTCACTAAAATTAGATTCTAAAAGTCAAAAATTTTATATGAAATTTGAATCATTGAAATACTACCAAAAACATTTAAAAATGGGTCCTAGGACTTGAAGGGGACCCATTCACCCTGGTAAAATGGGTACTAGCCTAAAGATCCAGGACACTCATTCTTTAATGTGATTAAAATATTAATTACATTAATTAAATGTTGGTTGCACCTTCAAAAAATGGGATAAATAAGGCTTTGGAATACATAATTTGGCAAATTAGGTGCTTAATTAAGTCTAATTATTTAATAGACCCAAACATAGTGTGAAATATTTAAGGTATAAAATTTACTACACTACATTTAGCCCCACTTTAGTGAGAGTATGAACTCATGCTAAGACTCAGACTAAATTAGATAAATATGCGTCAAGCAAGGTCCAAGTGTACAAATTTTAGAAAGATAGGATGATAAAGATCAAAGAGGATAATCAAGCCCCCAGGATCAAAGATCCCATGGAAAACCAAGATAAGGACAAAGGGACATAGAAGATGTGTAAGAAACACGTAGCAAGACAAGATACACAAGCACACAATGTTAAAGCTATTGCAAAAGGGATGGACTATCCATGGTTATGTTGTTGTCCATAAAATACACTCATGGATCCACTGAAAAGAAAGCTACGTTATTCTCGATGGCCATGAAATACGCTCACAAGGGCTAGTGTAATTTTGGTATACACTAGGTGAGCCTTAAAGGCAGGATGAAAAATTAAACTGTCTACAAGGTGTGTTCCCATTGTGAACATGATATATAACTAGATTAATAATAGTAAGAATCAACTAAGAAACAAAGCAATTAACCTAACTAAATCATATTCCTAATTAAATTATTGCAAATGCTAACTAGGAAGCCATTAAAACAAGAAATAACATTCAGTTGATATAGAAACCCTAATTGAACACAATCAAACCTCATCCTATTGGGAGATTAGTGTTGACTTGATGTGAAATATTCAATCCTTTCCTAATCCCATTGTTGAAGCAAAGCTTTGATGAACTCTAAGGGTGAAATTGATGGAAATGGACAAATACTGTTAAAATGAGGATGAAATTGGCAATAGAATGATTACTCAAATGCTTTGTGGATGATTTACTCATTGAAATAAGGGTTATTTATTGGCTTTTTGGATGAATCAATGATTAAGATTGATTTGGCTAATCAATGGATAGAAATGAATGTGCGAGAATGGAATGTATCAATGATCACATCCATGGATAAGATTGAATAATGACATGGATCATTGAATTTAATCAGGGGATCTAATTGGATTAGAATGTGCAAGTCCCTTAATTTTAGGAAGAATGTTGGAAGATAATTACATTTATTGGGAAATATTTGAATTTGAATGAGAGTAATATTATTTAAGGAGTGGGAAATTAATTAATTAGAAAACTATTTAATTGTGCAAGGTGAAGGAATTTAATACTTTAATTAAAAAAATAGATCATTTAATCAAAAAGTGGGATTAATGACATTTAATTAAATAATTAGATTTATTTATTGTCAATTAGTGAGAAGAGATTTCCACAATCCATGAAAATTAGAATTATTTAATAAAATGAGAGGAATTAAGGTATCTAATTAAACAATTTGAATTATTTAATCAAATAGGATGAAAATATGCTTGAAAGGGGTGAATTAATCAAATAATATTAATTATTTGATTAATAGAAGAAAATGATGAATTTAATTAAACAATTAGAATTATTCAATTAAATAGATGAGAATGATCGAATCAAGATGAAAATGGTGTTAATGAAATCAGATGCGCATTATTGACTTGGATAATTTTAAGTGTCTAAACACATAATAAAGTGTGGAATATGGGCAAGATCATACCCATAAGTCAATTCCAAAATGATCAATACTATACCAATGCTACACTAAGTCTATTCTCTCTGAACAAAAGTAAAGCGAATATTTCAATATGTTCATGCCATAATGCCAATATAATAATGGCAAAGTTTGCCCCCACTTTAAAGCAATTTCTAAATACCATACTTTGATAAATTACTTTAAAGTAGAGATGGTGTATGCCAATCGATAAGAGGGCCATGAGAGCTTATTTGGAAAGCCCTATGTCAATCATATGTTTCCAAATAAAGTTGTGTCATCAAAAAGGAGCATTGTTTTCCCCAAATTCAATCTCAAAAGATAACACATAAGGGATCCATGGATTTGGGGTTAGTGCATGTCTTTGCTACAGTGATATAATAGAGCTTGGAACTGTCATCATTCCCCAAATACTTTATGAAAAAATGAACACAAAGGAGGAATGACACATAGAGAGATAAAATACAATCAATCCTTTTGGTTCAACATGGAAGAGACCTAAATGTCTCAATACTTTTTATCATCCCCAAATGGAAAACACATGACAATGATTATGATAGATAGAAGAATGTAGATACAAATAGAAGAATGCCACAATATATTCCATTTCCTTTGTATCTTTATACCAATGGAGTAGCAAGGGTCATTTAAAGAAAACTCAAGAAAATAAAGACACACGAAGTAGCATAGTGTGGCGAATCATAGTACATACATGCAATCACAAAGAATATAAATTAGTAAAGAGAACATAAAACTATCATGTCACATGTGATCCAACTTATAACACGTTGTCTGTATCCCAATCTTGTTCATCATATACAAAAGGTGGATAACTAGCCAAAGGGGCAATGAAAAGTACCATACTAGGATAAGGTTATCAAATCACTTTCCCCATAAAGATGTAGGACAAGAATGTACTGATATAAGTTATTATATGGTGCTGCTTGCAATATAGAAAATTGATGTACATAAAGTGCAATACATGCATTAGTGAGAATGCTATCTAATTATATGGGTAATACCATTTTCATCTATCAACTTCTTTAAGTCATGACACTCATTAGTAAGATGCCCAGGAGTTCTATGAAATGCAGAGTAAGACATGTTTTTACTTTCTCCTCTTTTGTTTACTTGAATAGGTAGTAATGCAATCAATCCTAGATAGAGAAGTTTATCCATTTTTCATTTAGACTCAGTTATAGTATGTAAAAATGGTAGCCTCTTAAGTTTATAAGGCTTCAGTTTCTTACTTGATTTGGCAATTGGTTGATATGGAGTGGGGGATCTTGATATCCTAATCCCTTGGTATCTTTTGATGGTTTTTGTTCTAAGAATTTGTGGATATCATGCTCATTTTTTATGTCTCATCCTTGTTTACTTAAAATTATAAAGCATTGACCATAACTCTCTTCTAAGTTGATGGGTGTATTAGTAACTTTTTGAGCATAGGATACAAGAGTATCAATGTTATAATTCATTTTGGGTGGTTGAGGCTTGCTTTGTGATTAAATATCGGGATGCAAAAGGTTGAACATGTGTCAAGTGGTGGGATAATAGGAGGTGTTGGTTGTTGCATGGAGGGATAGAAGGATGCATTGTTCTCAAGGTTACATAAATAATTTTGTATGAATTCTTGTATGATATCTTCATCTTGGCCTCAGATGTCTATCTCATGAGGAGATTCATTAGGAGGTGAATGCTCATGAATGTTTTCAATTGCATTAGGATCATCACCAAATACACAACTTAAAACATCAACCAAAAATATTAAATGCATCCATTGTTTACCAAAATAGACATCGATGATGAAAATTTTCTTTGAATATGAAATGAATGGATATTTAATGCAACTTTTAGGTTTGAAATATCATAATTGACTGATTTTGGATGCAAAAACTTGAAAATGATTACTTTTGAATACCAATTTTAATTTCAAAAAATGCAATATTTTTCACCAATTCAACTAGATGCAAACAATTATAGAAATACTCAATTTTTGAAACTAAAACAGAGATCTACAAGCTATAATAGACTCATAAAATAGAGACAAAACAATATGCAGAAATCTGGGAAAGCACCTGTACCAAGATAGGTTCACCCTAGGGCAAACAAGTCCTAGGATAAAAGTCTAAAAAATTAAATTCTAAATTTTTAACTTGATGTTTAAGCTCACTTCTCTTAACATCACATAGATTCTTTAGAGACACTTTTCCCAGAAATATGATGAAAATGAAAATGCAATTTTATGATAATGTATGAATAAAATGAAAAAAAATTGAATGAAATTTTTGATGAAATGCTGATCTAAATGATTGAAACACACTTTAATGCAATCTACTATGCAACGAGTATGCAATGTTTTAATATTTTTATTAATATAGATGATGCAAACATGCAATATGTAACCCTAAATGCAATGTAAGACAAGATGATGCAAAAACTAGATCTAGGGTTTCAAATGTCTCCAAATCATAAAAGTATGATGTAAGATAGTTAGGTTTACCAAAATATGAGAAAGACATATTAACAACATTAGGTTCACCAAAATGAAATTTTTGGGAAAGGGGTTCCTAATTAGAACTTTAAAGATCCACAATAGGTGTCTTTCCATAGGGGCATTTCATTTGGAAAGAGATCACAAGGAGTAGAGATTGAATTTCAACCTCAAAGGTGATCAATCAAACATAGATCTCAATTCCTTTAGGGTAGTATGATAATGGGATAGATCTAAAACCAATTTGAAAAGATATGCAATTCCTAAAATACAAGAACTATAAGACATAGAATGTGATTTGAAAATTCTTGAAAGTATAGAAACTACAAAAATAGTTTGCAGGAAGATTTGAGAATGGCTCGGACACATGTACCAATCACCAAAACTAGAATCTAAGATATGTTTAAGAAAATGTTCACCCTAGGGCGAATGGGTCTTGGTTAGGGGTCCTAAATATTCTTTTTCAAGTCATATGATGCAAGATCTTATCTTTTGTTTTGCATAGGTTCCACTATCAAACAATCAAAAATAATTTTTGAATTTGAGTTCCAT
Source organism: Sequoiadendron giganteum (assembly GCA_007115665.2). Lineage (NCBI taxonomy): Eukaryota > Viridiplantae > Streptophyta > Pinopsida > Cupressales > Cupressaceae > Sequoiadendron > Sequoiadendron giganteum. The sequence continues at coordinate 241,119,454 of CM021106.1, read as the reverse complement.
GATTTAAAAATAATGAATGCGATAAATGAAAGATTGTAAAATTTCTCTTCAAGATCTTCAATCCTTCTTCAACATGTAATCTACACATACAAAGAGGGAAGATTATTTTGTTTGAATGTGTGGGTTTACCTTAGTCAAACCCCATGTTTGATAATTAAACCTTGATAGAAATATAATGACAACGGAGAAGGAAATGATTAAAGAACAATGTTTGCTACAACTCATCATCCTTCAATGACTTCTCTTAGAGGACTAAATTCAAACGCATCACTCCAAGGACTTGATCTTCATTTTCTTGATTTGTTGGATACTTGAATGCTTGGATTCTTTGAGGATCAACAATGCATATTAGCCTTTAGAAGATGATATATGAACACACATAAGCTTGAACATGATGATAGGATCTTTAATGCTGCAACAAATGACTGATAAATCTATCTTGAATGCTCTTCAAAATAATATTTTCTCAATATGATATTAGATCATGCATGTTGGATTTCAAATGATAAAAAGACTATATTTATAGGTGTTTATCTAATTTCCTTAAAAAATAGATTCCAAAAGTCAACAATGGCATATGAAATTTGAATCATTAAAAGAAAACCAAAAACATATTTAAAAATGGGTCCTAAGACTTGGAGGGGACCCATTTGCCCTTGGGAAAATGGGTCTTGGCCTAAAAATCCAAGAAACTCATTCTCCAATGTGATTAAAATATTAATTGGATTAATTAAATTTTGGTTTGACTTTTGGAAAATGGGATAAATAAGGCTTTCGAATACATAATTTGGAAAATTAGGAGCTTAATTAAGTCCAATTAATTAAGGGACCCAAACATAGTGTGAAATTGTAAAGGTATAAAATTTCCTACACTAAAATAAGTGTTATAATATATTATATACTTACTTTTAGTAAAATAAATATATTTTTAATACAATTAATAAAATAATTCTTACAAAATTAAATAAAAATGATTTATATATTTTTAATTCTTAATGTAAAAGAAATCTTAATTTAAAACTACTAAATAATGTAAAAGAGCAATCATCTCTTGTCTTGACTACTAAGTGAATCTACATTTCATTTATATAAATATGGAAACTATATAAATATAGGAGTCGAGATTACTTAATTAAAAATGAGTAAAAGGGAGGTGACATTATGTAAAAATATCTGTGACAAAATGACTGCAAATTTGAGATTCGTATGAGATTGAGACTATTTTTAAAAATTATATGGAAGAAAAATATCTCACATGAAGCTACATCTATGAAGCTACATCTATCAGATTTCTGACATGTGTCTAACATGCTATGACCATGGATTCTTATGGTGCATTCTCATGGTTGGATAGTCATTTCCCAAATTTGGGTCCATCCATTATCTATTGTATAGACTTTGAGAAGAATAAAATATTTCATTCTACCTCTTAATTTAATAGATATAAAGTTGTAAAGATCTATTATGCAATCAATGCCACTCTTATCTAGAAATTATAAAGTTTTTAAACTTCTAGTTTATACCTAATCATTTTGAAAACTTTGACAACCTTTAACATGTTATGGAATATCAAAGAATAATTTCAAAGCAATGGGTCAAATCTAGCATATCAAAAAGAAAGTGATGCAAAATTGTAATAAATTTGGGTTAAGTGGATGAAAAGATTATTTTGTGGTTTCTTTATATTTTTGAATAGACTGATTTATTCTTTTCATTCAACTACTATTGATAGAATGGTTTGATGTTGGTTTGATGTTCTTTTTTATTCTATAATTTGGTGAGTTAAAGAACCATGACACTATTCATTATAGTTTCTTTGTTCAATATATAAGAAAAAATATTATGCTCATGTAGGATTTTTGTTTCTAGTCCCATTTTTTAAAGTTCATTTTTTCACATCCTTTATAGTGGCATGGTTCTTTCTTTGTGAACTTGAGTAAAAAATATACTTTCAACATTTTAACCATTTTAAAAATTATAATTACACCTATGTCCAAATTATAATTAATATGACTTTGAAAATTAAATAAAAACATATAAATGCAACAAAAAATATGAAAAATATCTATGCACTATATATTGAAGTTACAAATCTATATTTTAAATATTATAATTTAAACTTGTATACAACCAATTAGTACTCCATTTATTTCCCATCTTAAATTATCTGTATAATAGTGTCGTAGCACATAAGGAGACAAGACACAATTGTCTCATGTATTCTACTCATTAATTGTTGTTAGTCTCATATGTTTACATGGTGTAGACTAGAATCGATATTGCACAAGTAGTGGGTGTAGTCATTTGTTACATAAAAAATATAGTTATTGAGCATTAAATGAATATGAAGTGGATTCTCTAATGTTTTAGTAGAAATTTTGATGTTTCTATCTATATCACACTAGGATTAGTCTTCAAGTTAATGGTGAAAAGGTAAAAAATAGGTTTTGGGGTAGGAAAGGGGGTTCACCACAATGAATGGATAAAAAAGGACCTATTTTCCCTCAATTTATTCAAGGAAATGAGATCCACACAATGAAATTACAATCAACCTCAAGGTGAGTCAAATCAAGGTATGAATCATAAAATTTCCTTTCTATGCAAGGATAGAGGTATGAATCAAATAGAACTTTCGGGAGAATTATTACAATCACCAAATAAACTCCAAAATGCAAGCTATAAAATGAAAATGAAAGAATGTATTAAAAAATGATGGAAACAACAATTAAAAGGCAGATTTGGAGAGAGAAAAATAATGTGTACTAGTCACTAAAATTCACTTTTTGAAGCTCACTTAGAACTCATTGGCCCTATGGAAAATGGGTCATGGTCAGGGCTCTCTGAAATATGTTTTTGGGTTCTCTTATGTTGTGTCTGCACTCCCAAATTCCTGATTTTCACAATCAGACAACTAAAAATAAATCCTATAGAAGAGTTTTCATGAGATGACAACTTTCCTTGCAACTTTGACAACTTTTCAAATTTCTTCAATTTTTCTCTTCAAAGTATCTTCCACCTAAAACCGACAAATACAAACACAAGAGGGAAAAATATTGTTTGTTAGGTGAATGGGGGTTTTCCTTGGCCAAAGCTCATTTTAGTAATTAAACCTTGAAATGAAACAAAAGTATGAAAGGTCTGCAACTTATATTTTAGGTCACAACTCACCAAACCTTTGTTTGAACCTTAGATTTTAGGTCCACAACTTGCATGAATTGGCTTCAGTAGATTTGAATCTTGATCATGAAACTTGATTTGAAACAATGCCTTTGAATGCCTGAATAGATCTTGAACTCTACATCACCATATTAGCTCAAACAACATGCATGCTGCAATAAATTTTTGACATGATAATGTAATCTTGATTGTTGTGATAATCTTCAATAATTTTTCCCTTGAATGCTTTGAAATGCTCTCTTGAATTTCTCTTGATAATGCTCTATCTTTATCTCATGAAGTCACATAAAAACTCTAGGATGAAACATAGTGAAATGACCTCTTATTTATACATATCTTAACATTAGATCCCAAAATTCAAATAACACAAGCCGACATGTGAATATACATTTGAAATCATTGAACAAAAACCAAAACATAGTTTAAATTTAGGTCCTAGGTGCAAGTGAGGACCCATTTTCCCTATGGAAAATGGTTCCTAGGTCACTTACAACACCTTACAACACCAAAAATAAGGTACAATTAAGTCCATTTTAATTAATAGGCCCTAAAATTAATGTGAATATGTAAAATACATATTACAAAACTAAATAAAGGCATCATTAAGTCCATTTATTATTAACTATTCATTCCCAAATTAAGTGTGAAAAAGGGATACATTTTCCTACACTACATTTGGGCCCCACTTTCGTGAGAGGATGAACCCATGTCAAACTCACACTAAAGTAGACATTCAAGAAACTTATGTATGTAGTAATGAGAAAAATACTCAATCATACAACATAAACAACTAGGAAGATTAGGCCTAGACTATTCGATTAGCATGGAACACATCTATGCTTTTTGTTGTGTGCGCACTCTAAGGAAGTGAAACTTTAGGCTATCCACTAGGTGAGTCTCCTAAAGGGGTGGAAAATGAGAATATCATATTAGGCTCCCATACCATATCAAAGATATTCCCCTAACAACTTCAATAAGGAACCACAAGATTTTCTACTCCATAGGGCTTAACAAGCTACATCATGCTAAGCACCTATGAACAACATCAGGCTCCATAGGAAAGCAAGGGGTGTTATTCTAGGTGGATATGAATAGGGGTTCGAGCTTCATAAGGTTAACAAGTAGTATCTAGCTAAACACTTATTAACAATAATATTAGTAAAAGGTTTTGTTCAAAGGTATTTTTCTTAGTTCATGTAAGTTCAGATTATTCTTGGGGAACATCGTGCCTTATGTCTCCAAGAGAGGAAAAGTCAAGAGTAAAAGTTTCACAACATAGGGAATGTAATGTTTCACATCACCACTAAGAGGAAAGTCATATGCTAAGAAATATCACACTCTTCGAGGAAATCAAACCCAATGAAACCACCAATAAAAGGATGTCTCACAAGATTAAAGAAAAAGAACACCATGAAACATAAGAAATGTTGAAATATATCATCAATATATGCTTCCACTTTAAAGTGGTTGCTAACACCATTACTATGAGTAATTTCTTTAAAGTAGCCAATGTTCAATTCTAAGACATGAGAGCTTACTTAGAAAGCTCTATACCAAGTCATATATTTTGAAATGAAGCTACATCATGAAAAAAGAAGGAGGGGTTTCCCCCAAAAATACATAAGGGATCTATAGATTCGGTGTTGGTATATCTTTGCTATAATGTTGTTATCGATCTTAGAAATGTCATCACTCCCCAAATACTCGTAAAATTGGAAGAATGACACATAAAGAGTGAAAACAAAGAAAAAGGTTTTAGGTCAACATGGAAGAGACCTAAATGTATCGACACCTTGAATCATCCCAAAAATGAAAGAGTGAGACAAATGAAAGGGTAAATGTTTACAACATATAAAAGAATGTAGATACAAAAAGAGGAATGCATAAAAAGAGAGAGAGATCCATCAAATAGAAAGGTATGGGGGTCACATTACACACATGACACCACACAAAGAAACATGAAAAAGAAAATAATGCAAAATATTGGTAAGGCCCATGTGAGTCAATCTATAGCAAGTCCTCCACATCCCAATCTTGATCAGTATATATGGAATGCAGACAAGTATCCAAAGGGACAACATCAAGTGTCGAACTAGGAAATTCACCAAGTTCAACATTCTTTTTAGTAGAATTGTCATTTAAGCTCACAAAAGAGGAGAACAATGAATTCAACTTATTATGCACTTGTTCATCAATCTTTTCAATATAAATTTCATCATCTAAATTAATCACAATAAGAGGTCGAGTGATAATGTCCATAGGATTTTATTCATGTTTATGCTATGGTGAGGGCAAAGAGACATTATCCCTTGCTGGAGACTAGTTTGGATTTTAATTTTCTATGTTATTATTTTCTTCTTTCGCTTGCAACAAATGAGCAATAGCATGACATCTATGCCTATGATCTCTAGCATTTCGATTTCTTCTCATTCTATTTTGAAGTTATGTTTATGTAGGAGTTGGTTTGTTAACCATAGGTTTCTTCTCTTCCCTTAATGGAGGAATGAAAGGAACCACGAGAGGTATATCAACCACTTTCTCTTTAGCTTTGTAAAATTGTTTGACTTTAGGAGGCACAATGGGATTGTTTTGGTTTTCTCGTGGTCTCTTATGGGAAATGGTAGGAGGATTTGTCATAGGATTCTCTTGGATATTTGGAAGAGCTCTTGGTTCAATCATGGTTTCATCAAGGATGGGTGGCTCAATCATAGGTTGAGGAATATTGGTAAGGGATAATCCTGCTATACACTTTGCCTTAAACTTTTGATAAGATTTGGAAAAGAAGTCTTCACAGGGTCTAATAGGTTCAATAGGCTTGGTCCAAAATAAATCCAATGAAAAGTTCCTATAGGAAGACACAAGATTAAAGCCACTATGATGCAATGTAAAGATATGATTACCAAAGGGAAATTTTAAGCACTTATGCACAATCGATAGGATGGAATTCATGGATCAAAGCCATGGATATCCTAACTTCACATGAAATTGATCTGACATCAAGATAAGGGTAAATGAGGAATTTAATGTTTTTGGTCCAACCATTAGAGGTATATTTATCGAGCCAATCACAAGGAAAGCAAAACCATTATGCATTTTGATCCATGATTCTGGTCTTTCATATGTATCTTGATAGAGTTCATGCACAAATAGGAATTCTTCAGTGATCACTTTTTCTACATATGTGAGATCAATTAATATCCCATTAGTAGGCTTGTCATTGATTCTTCCAACTATGTAAAGAGGACCATTGGGTGCATGTCTGATTATGTCATTTTGTGAGAAAGCAATATCAAGGGGCATTTTGGTTTGGCCCTGATGAGGTTTAGTGTCAATAAATGCCACTACTTTCTCCATTTTGTGCTTATTGTAATCTTTTGTGTTTTTATGATCTGTGTCAACATTCATCACATCATTCTTTGCTTCACTAGCTTTGACAAATGAAATAGTGTGTTTCATCATGGGATTGGTAAAGATTTGCAAGCTTGGTTTAGGAGGAGCTATAGACTTATTATCTTGATCATTCACACCTTCAATTTGAAGTTGATTAGAATCATTGAGGTCTTGCACAAGATGTTTAAGACACTTACAATGTTTTGTATCATGTCCATTTTGTTGGTGGAAATGGAAATAAGCATTTGATCTATAGTTTGAAGGTAATGGTTTATTAGGATCAGGAGCTCTGGTAGGAGGTAAGGAAATAGTATTCTTATTCAAGAGCTACACCATCATATTATGAAGGGTATCGAGTAGAGGGTTAAATTGTCTATTCTTATCCCTAAAGGTAATAGGATTTGTCATTTTTTTAGTAGCCACTTGGTTATCAGCTTGTTGATTTGGTTGATGGGAATTAAGTTGTAAAAAGCCCCTATTCTATTTCTTGAAAGGTTGGTAACTATTTTGAGGTGCGGATTCAAAATTTTTAGGATAGCTAGGTGGATTTTTCATGTCACGACTACTAACCAAATTCTAGTAATCATGAAGGGTTGTGCATAACTGTGTGGAGGAGGGTAATATCATCATCTCAAGCTTAGTTTGAATTTTGTCTTGCAAATTGGAAATAAAAATTCTTTGAAGGTCGGCATCAAGAATCTTAATGTGTATTTGTGAATAAAGAATTTGATATTGGGTGATCCCACAATGCCAGTTTACAATTTCTGAGAGATTCCGATTTTTGCTGAAATCACATATTTTTTAAAAATATAATGATTTAAGCCTTAAAAAGTTCCATTTTAAGGATTCCAATTGAAGAGGGTTTGATCAAACCACCTTAGATCAAACCCCCATGGACAGAACCCAGCTAGTTTTAAACCATACCTATAAGGGAGTCTCCTTTACACCTATCAAAATGCTGATAAAAAACCACTTTTGATTTACCTTTTGGGGGATCAAATGAATTCATTTAAAATTATTTTTTTGTCAGTATGTAGTCCTTATTATAAGCTTCCCAAAAATTATAATTTTAAATAAATTAAATTAAATTTATTTTTTATATTTATTTATATTTCTTGTGAATGTAGGTTTTTTACTGAAAATCAAGCTATATGTTCTACACATGTGAAAAAATAGGTGATTATAAAAAGAATGAAAATTACTACTGTAGTAGATATTGAAATACTTGATCCAACAAAAAAAAATATTGAATTTTGATACATACAAAAAAAGTTATGTTGTATACAGTCTTCCTATGTCTGAATTGTAACTGGTTTGACTTTGAAACTTGATTAAGGAAAAAATAATTCAATAAAACAATATGAAACCAAATGAAAGCACTAGATATCATAGTTATAAATCTAAAGTCAAAAAAATATAATTTTATCCTTCATGGAAAAAAATTTATGTTGTATACAGTGAGCATCACTCCTTAAAAATGGTGTTTACTGAAAAAAAACTAGTTTTTGAAGGAGATGGAAAAGGAAGTGCAATTTGATTCCAAAAATTTTGAAAAAAAAATATTTATAATCTACAAAGAAAATGTCACAAATCACTAGTTTGCATCATCTTCAAATTCCTCACTTTTTAGCCGCTATAGGTGCCTGAAAGTGAAGATTTAGTTAGGAAAAATTAGTATAGTGTCCAGTTTGGCAAAAAATTGTAAACCAGTATTGTGGGATCACCCTATCATGTTATAAAATCCATGACTTTCTCATCATCCTTTTGTTTACAGTTCATCAGGTTAGCTAAAGTCATCTTGGGACCCATATGAATTTGGAAGTGGTTGTAAAATGCATCAATAAGTTCATTGAATTATTGAATTTAATTATTCGATAAGGAGAAAAACCACTCTAAAGCAGTATATTTCATGGATCTCGGAAATAACTTAGCCAAGAGTTTATCTTCAAAAATGAAATCACTACATAGAGTTGTGTAAGCAGAAACATCGTTAATAGGATCTCCTTTCCCACCATATTTTTAAAATCTAGGAATGTCTATACCTTCTCACATTTTTGTTTTCAATATCTCAAAGGATAAGGGATTGGTTTTTATGTATTGTGAAGGTTGGCCATTGTTGTTTTGTTTTAGGGTTGTGATTAGTTTTTGAAGCGATATCATGTTTTGAAAAAGTGTGTTAATGATGGGATCATTTTTGGTGTTATGAGATGGAGGGGAATAAGGTGGAGTGGTGTATTCTTGTGGAGGGAAAGTGAATTATAGGTTTGTAAGGGGAGATGGTTGAGGAGATATGAGATTTGAATGGACAGAGATAGAATAATTTCTAGTGGAAATACCTAAGGAAGTGTTGACATTCATAGTAGGTTGAATGTTTTTGGTAACATGAGTACTATTGTATGCAAGAATAGAGATGGGGATGGTGGAAGGAGGAATGAAATTTCCACCTAAGCTTTGAGTATACCCCAAAGCTTGAGCACAAATATTCATGGTAGGGATGTTTTTGATATATTAAGTTTCATTTACGGGGTGCAGAACCCTCTACACCATGAGCCCAAAGGGCCAAAAAATATCAATTCCAAAGAATTAAAACAAAAACCACTAAAATACTAGACACAAAGATAGCAATCGACAACCAACACACAAAGACACAAAAATAAAATAGAACACAAAAATAGTAGACTAATTTGCTATACCCTCCCATTTTTGTATGAGCAGGTTTATAACAGATCCTCCCCAACCCAGTTGGGTTCCTCCTCCATAGTCTTCTTGTCCACTTCTTCCCTGAGTACAACAGAAAGGGAATCTACAGAATGGTGGATCATTTTAATCGTGAACTAGGTCAACCCAGTGAATTTCCTTTTGAGTTTATCCAATCACTCCAATAGCTTGATACAATCGTCCTCCTTGTCCATTGTCTTAGCATTATCTTCCTCCATAGCCCCAAGGTCCGAGGAATGGGTCGTCGAATCATCCTTGAGCATGATGTTGAAGTAAAAAAAATTATTAGGTCCTTCCATAAATTCCTCCTCCTCCATATCTTCTTCCTCCCTCTTTCCTTTGTTGTCGACCTACTTCTCATCACTTAAAATATCATTCACATGAACTTTCTTATTATTTTTCGCCAAACTGTGGGATCTCCTAATGCTAGTATTCTCCATCCCTGTATCCATAGTAGCAGCCACAATGGTGTTCCCCTTATAATCTTTACCTACATTTTTCTTCCCTTCGCTATTCATGGTCAGTAGCTCCACCTAGCATTTACCCTCTTCCTTAATTTTTTTCCTTGTTGCAGGTTTTATTTCCATCTTGCGAGGAGCAATTTTGAGCTCACAAAGCTCATCCACCACTTTCGATTGAGCAGTCCCCACTCCACTCTTCTTTTTCTTGGCAAGAGGTTTAGGTTTAGGGGTATTAAGAGTTTTAGTGTTCACCGAAGGAATATTCCTTTTAGGGCCCTTAGACTCAACAGGGGAGGGATTCATAGTGGGCTAGTCAACAGGTTCAAGCTCCTCGATACAAACAATGAATATAGGTTTGGGTAGAGAAAGATCTAGATCAAAATGATAAAGCCTTAGGATGAGGCCCTGGTGGAGCGATAAGGGGAATTTCATCAAGGTTTTCGACAGTAGTGTCCAAACACTTCTTAACAAAATTCTCCAAATCAATTAGTAAGAAAAAAGGAAAACTTAACAATATTTTATGATGAAGATGATTGAGAAGAGGCAGATGTTAATAGTAAAACACCCTATGCCTACCTTCCAGGGTCACATATTTCTTAATAGCTAGACAAACCTAGTCCCAAGGATGAGGGAGTGCTTCCCTTTTGAAACCCGACTGAGACCTAATCAATTTTTCATTGTCTTTGAAGAAGGTGTTGAGGCTTTCATTTTCCTAGGTCTTGGTGTGTTTTGTGTACTATTTTCCACTATATGAGAGCCTAGTCACCTAAGCTATGAATTCCTCATTGACCTCGAAAGAGATACCCCCATCGTAACCATCCTATCTTTCCAAGATCTTGCAAATTGAGCATAAATCCTCACATCATGTCCCACCAAGCACTCCATCAACTATGCCAACCCACCTTTGACACAAATATCCCATACAAGGGGATCCTTTCAAAATTCCTCGCAATTATCTGGCTCAATCCTAACCTTGTCACCACCCATTTTGCCACACTTCACTCTAAGATACTAGTAATCCTATGAGATAAAGAAATTAAAATTCCTATTAATGTGAAAGGTCACCCATAAAACATTATTTTTATGCCATCTAGGATGATGTCGAGTAATTAAGGAAATCTGTAGATTAGACACACTAGATGTTATTTCCAATGAGAATATCTCTGTAGGCCCATAATTGAAAATCTTAAGACACCAAAGACTTAGGTTACAAAAAATGATGACATTGATAGGTTTGCCCTTCAAATTACATATGCACAAGTACGAATTCCAAATGGCCACAGGGCCAAGTATAGAAATCCCTAAGTACCAATCCTTTATTCTATGAATTTTTTTAGCAATGTCAAGTGGATTCAAAATGAACTCCACACGACATGAATAAGTCACTTCAAAATGAGAGGCCCAATGGAAAAAATATTTAAATTGAATATCCATATAGATATGTTGAGGTTGTGACAAGACTACTTATTAAAGTTGTGCATGGCCCAACCAAACTTAACCATTAACTCGAGGTACTTCCCACCACCTCTCATAATTAGCTTTGTCTCCACCTTCTTCATCCATTTTTTCAAATGCTACCACATATTAACACCTCATCATCCTTCTTCATCCACATGACCCAAAGTACAAGTATGTGAACAACCCAAAAAGCCTTAAAAGGAGAATAATTAGTTATCATCATGGATGACATGGATGAAAATGGTACCCTATTCCTTAAGGATGACACCTTGCATCTTTAGTAGTAAGCTCTGAATACTCCTCCAACACCTAGAAATGCTCAAAGAGGAGCCAAGATTAGCTAGAGCATCAACAACTTGATTACCCTCCTAAAAGGTGTGAGATAAGATCTTCATATCAAGCTTTGAGACTAGGTGATTTATGTCTAATTGGTTATCTCTGGTATTCCATGCTAATAACCTGCCAAGTTTGATTGATTCAATCATTGACATAGAATCCCCTTCTATATGGATTTTCTTTATCCCCAGATTAATAGCTAATTGGATGCCCTTTAGCAGTGCCCCAAATTTTGTAGTCATAGAAGTCATGGTAGGGATGCTATTATTAACAAAATGACTTATACCCTACATAATCTCTATTCCATGTTAAATTTAAATCATTTTCCTTAGATTATCTAAAGTAGGATTGATACTAGTGTCAATGTTGTCAGCATGCACAATTTCTTGTAACTTTTCTAGGCCTTCATCCATTCTTCTTATGTTTTCTTGTTGGACATGAGAAAAACTATGCACATTGGTTGTAGGTAAGGAAGTAATTGGAAATGAGGTATGCAAGCTATGATCCATAGAGGGTTGATTATCAACACTATTAGTAAAAGAGATGGAAAACCCAAGATCCATGGTGAATGGGGTATTTTGGGATGACATGAGTTTTGAAATACATCTCAAAACAATATTGCTTATAGGACACCAAGTTGTAAATCTCATACAAGATTCACAAACTCAATGTCATCCCAAAATGGAAAGAGGGTAAAATGCAATGCAATGACCTAGAATGCAATATGTAAATACAATTTTCAGATTCTAAACAAGGTATTTTTCTGATTACACTATGCAAAATCCTGAAAATAATGTCTTGTAAATGCAATTTTGAAATCACACAATGCACTAATTTTATCAAATGAAGCTAAATATGACCAAATTGAAGAAACAAAAATTTTACAAATAGAAATAGAGATATGAGAACAACAAATAGAAATGAAAAAAATGAATGTTTTAATTCCCAAAAAATTAGAAAATGACCCTAATTAGGGACTCATTCGCCCTAGGGTGAATGGGTCCTAGGTTAGATTTTTTTTAAAAAAAATTGAAGATATCTAAGTTGATTTCAGTGGTTTCCAGATTCTAGTCTAATACAACAAGTTACAATTTTATTTTTCTATGAATTCAATGTTGAATGCAAAGGCAAAATGTGACAAAATGACGACCTAAAAAACCTAATTTGATATGTAATTTTCTTTCAATTTTCAAATGCAAATGAATATGATGTAATGCTATGTAAATGATATACAAAATGACTTATGTTTTGGTATTTCTCAGATTTAAGGAATGCAAAGAGGCAATCCTAAAAATCCTAAATGAAATGCAAAGCTAATGCAAACTAGACACCCTAAATGAGACTCAATTCAATGCAAAGAGATGAAAATGAATGCAAGATCTAAATATATGTTGAAAACATACTCCAAAATTAGAAAATGCAATGATCAAAGTTAGGTTAACCAAAATGAAAAGGTGAAAAATAGGTTTTCGGGTAGGAAAGGGGGTTCACCACAATGAATGGATAACAAAGGACCTATTTTCTCTCAATTCATTCAAGGAAATGAGATCCACACAACGAAATGATAATCAACGTCAAGGTGACTCAAATCAAGGTATGAATCAACAAATTTCCTATCTATGCAAGGACAGGGGTATGAATCAAATAGAACTTTGCGAAGAAAGATTACAATCACCAAATAAAATCCAAAATGTAAGCTATAAAATGTAAATAAAAGATTGTATTTAAAATAGATGGAAACAAAAAATAAAAGGCAGATATGGAAAGGGGAAAATAATGTGTCCTAGTCACCAAAAGTTAGTTTTTGAAGCTTGTTGAGGGCTCATTTTCCCTATGGAGAATGGGTCCTGGCTAGGGCTCTCTGAAATGTATTTTTGGGTTCTCTTTTGTTGTCTCTACATTCCCAGATTCCTGATTTTCACTATTAGACAGTTGGAAATAAATTGTGTAGAAGTGTTTCTGTGAGAAGGAAACTTTCCTTGCAACTTTGACAACTTTGCAACTTTCTTCAAATTTTCTCTTCAAAGGATCTTCCACCTAAAACTTGCAAATACAAACACAGGAGAGACAAATGTTGTTTATTAGGTGAATGGGGGTTTGCCTTGGTCAAACCTTGTTTTGGTAATTAAACCTTGAAATGAAACATAAGTATGAAAGGGATGATGAATGAAAAAATCTATGTCACAACTCACCAAACCCTTGTTTGAACCTCGGATTGTAGATCTGAAACTTGCATGAATTGGCTTCAAAGGATGTGAATCTTGATCATGAAACTTGATTTGAAATAATTCCTTTGAATGTTTGAATAGATATTGAACTCTACATCACCATATTAGCTCAAAAAACATGCATGATGCAAGAAATCTTTGACATGATAATGGAATCTTGATTGCTACAATAATCTTCAATAATTATGCCCTTGAACGCCTTGAAATTCTCTCTTGAATTTCTCTTGATAATGTGCTAGCTTGATCTCATGAGGTCACATAAACATTCGAGGATCAAACATAGTGAAATGACCTCTTATTAATACATATCTTAACATTATTTCCAAAAATTCAAATAACACAAGCTGACATGTGAATGCACATTTGAAATCATTGAAAAAATACCAAAACATAGTTTAAATTTAGGTCCTAAGTGCAAGTGAGGATCCATTTTCCGTATGGTGAATGGTTCCTAAGTCACTTACCTAGGACACACATTGCTTAATGTTAAACATTATGTTATGTAATTTATGAATGTCAGATTTTATCCCTTAAAAAATGCAATTAATTAGGCTTGGATTTAAATTAAGGGTCCAATTAAGGAAAATTAACCTCAATTAATTAGGGAAGCCCTAGGTTAGTGTGAAAGTGTAAAGGTGCACCTTACAACACAAAAAATAAGGCACAGTTAAGTCCATTTTAATTAATAGCCCCTAAAATTAATGTGAATTTGTAAAATACATATTAGAACACTAAATTAAGGCATCATTAAGTCCATTTATTATTAATTATTCATTCCCAAATTAAGTGTGAAAAAGGGATACTTTTTCCTACACTACAAATGGATATGTGGATGTGGATTTTGCTAGAGATAGAGATAAATGAAAGTCCATTATGGGTTATCTTTACTCCTTAGCTAGAGGTACAATTAGCTAGATATAAACATTATGAACTATGGTGGAAATGTATACTAATGAAGTTGAATGTATAGAAACAAAAGACACTAGTAAGGAGGAAATCTGGCTTCATAAAGTTTTGGTAGAATTTTAGGTAAATTTGGATAACATGATTTTGCATTATGACAACCAATGTGCTTTACACTTTTTATGAAACTCAATATACCATGCCAGAACAAAACATATTAATATTCAATATAAATTTGTACATGAAGTGTTTGAAGTAGGTCAAACATATTTGGCCAAGACACACACTAGTAGAATTTGGTAAATAAATGACTACATGACTAAAATGTTTAGTCACAACAACTAAAAATGACTAAATTATACTAATTTTTTGCAACTCAACTATAAATGAGTAAATAAATGACTAATTTGGTTGTGGAATACAAAAATATTTAGTCATACAAATAAAAATGACTAAATAGTTAGTCACACAAATACAAATAAGACAAAATAAATAAAAAATATTTTGGGGAATTATTGGTGGTCCGAGTGTATTGTGCATGATTCATTATTCATTGAATTCCTCATTTTGTTAGCCTGGCACTAAAGCATTTCCTTGCTTGCAAAAGGATTCACTTGATTTTCTGGACAAAGCAAGGTAGGAAGCTTGAGTTATTATGAAAACTACAATTTTGCAAAAGGAAGAAGCTTCAGGTCTACAATGTTTTTTTCCCTTTTTCATGGTTTTTCCTTCTCAAAGTTTTCTCTACTTTATCTTTATATGATTGAGAAGACAAAAAAAACATTCTTTCTCATTCATTACATTATTTATGGTGGTTTTTTGTTTGAGAGTTTTCCCTCTTCCATTCATGGGTTAGGTTTTGAAAGAATGCATATGTTTATTTAAAAATGCCTTTGGATCCCTATGGTATGTTACAATGCAAGAATGAGTATGATAGAGCTATCAAAGCTTTGTAACCTATGAGAGTTGAGTCATTGAGTGGTGAACTGGCATGAAGTTTTGAAACCCTAGATCATTAGACCATGAGGTAGCAAGTTCATGTTTTGACTCCACAGTCCAAATGAAAGGGCACTAACATAGTCAAAATGTGGGACAGTCATGAGCATGGATATATTTAATTAATAGGCATAGTGTTTATATGTGTGCATGCATATGGGGTTGATAACTTCACTCTTTCACCCATTTGCATTAGGGCACCAATATTCTTGCATCTTGTTCTTCCACCACACCACTCCAAAAAATCTAAAGAAAATGTCGTATTTACATTTGTGTTCTTGTTACCTTGTATACATAATTATTACAATATCATATGTGAGCCATTTATAGAAGAATCTATAGGGGGTTTATGCTATGTTGTTTGTCTGATCTTTTATGTATGAAGTATACTACTAAACTACATAAATCTTTTGGGATCTTGATTAGTTTCATGACTTGTTGGATGCATGAAATTTGATATATGTTTAAAGAGATTCTTGGGTCTTGAATCTGTAAGCCTACATAGTGAAGTGTAGGATAAAAACCTCAGGGATTATCCTCCCAGGCTTAGTATTGCTTAAAGTGATGAAGGAATACACTGCTTGAATCAATTCTGGCCTTAAGACTTTGGAAAAAAACAACTTAAATCACCAACATATGCAATTCCCATCATTTACTATGCTATCTTCTTCACTCAACTTCAATGTTGACATTCCATGTTTTTGTATATGTGGGATTTCCAACACAAATGTTATCTAATTTTAACACATTTTTGGTGTCATTCTTGATTTTATTTGTATGTATCTCATTTCTGATATAGAGAGCACTCTCTACATAGGTTGTGAGTAGGTATAGAGGCATTTTTTTTTTCAGGTTTCTATAGTGATTGTATTGGAGCCCTCCCAAAATTCTTTCTTGTAGGCGGTTTCAACTTGATTTTTAAATGGGAGAGAAACTCTTATTTCACTATCTTATAGAATAATCTTTCCATCAACCTTGGTTGTTGGGTTCATCATAAATATATTTTGCTTCATCTTATCTTTTATCTTGAATATGTTTCTCCTTTTAAAAGCAATGCTTTTTAAGTGCTATTTGTTTAGAAGTATACAACAAGAACTTTTACCATTTTATGGATAATTATTGTGTGAGGACTGCCTGAATTGAGCATCAGTGATATTTGTTTCTAACTAAGAGATTTTGTAAGCTCCCAATTGAGATAAAACTATTACTTTCTTAGCACCCTTCATTGTTGGAACCTTTGTCACCATCTAGAGTTTCATTTCATTCATTGTTGCAACTTCATATTCAAACAACATACTTTAATGTCTTTGCTCCTTGTTGAAAGTTCCAAAAAATTTCTTCCATACACTCATTCTAAATATTCTTAAGCGATCATTCAAAATATGTGGTTGTCCAAATTCTTGCATGATCCATGCTCTCCATTTTTAGTGTTCAGATGCATAATGGGGTGATACTACATCTTAAAAAGGATAAGATTTTGTATTTAGAGAACTTAAAACTTTGATTGATACTTTCACCTAAGAATGTATACTATATATGTGCTTCTAAATTGATTTTATTTCTTACTAACATGCCAAGTCTGGCCCGAACTGTAGAAAATTACAAATTTTGAATAACTGACATCTCAATAAGAATTTTGAAAGGAGAAATAGGGTTCTCCATTTTTGTCAATTTTATCCATGAAGATATGTAAACTGAATTACAATATTTATTTGTCTTGAGTGACCTTAATTAATGAGAAAATCTCATGAATAGTTAGGTTCCCCTTAGAAAGAGTCAAAATTTTCATTCTAAATTTACACCATTGTAGTGACTAAGTGAACACCTAAGTAATTGTATCTCAAATTTAGAGTTTAAAATTTGTAAAATATTATTTTGGGGAAAATGTAACTTTTCCACATCTAGTTTTACTCTTCTCTCTCTATATCCTTTTTTATTGCAAATTTCAAAATTTTCTTCTATTTAATTGATTCATATTGCCTATGCAAGACTCTGAATTGGTCTTACTATTGCTTATTAAAATTGATTGTATGTTGATTGTAACTGCTAAAGGCATAATAAATCTAATCAAATCCATAAAACCTTCAAATTCAATAATGAATGAGAGAAAAAAATTTACTTCTTGGTAGCTTGCCACACAAATGAATATATTAATGCATTATACTAAGTTTCCCTCGCTCCAAAATCACAAATAAAGAAAATATTCATATATAATTTTGCATATTGCACTAAACTAGAAAAATACATTAACCTGCACCTGTGTTGGCATTGCGGTGTTGGGAATCAAACATCAAATATAAAGAAAAATTAATCAAGCTTATTATGATTTGGCTACATAAAACTCTCTTCAATCCAAGGGATTGTGGTACAACAACATGATGCTTTTGAAAAGATAGTGACTCGGGCAACCCACAACTATCCCAGTGATTGTACATAAATTGTTCATAACATTTATGTAATCACTAAATTAAATCTCGAATTTGAAACTTCAAATCTAACCAAGAATTTATATTCTAAATGTTCACTATGAAATTCCTTAATGTTCAAAAGCTCGAAAATAGAATAAATATCTAATTACTTAGAAGAGAGTAAAATCACTTTACTATTCAAATGTGAGTTCCAAGCAACACAAAATAGAAGAGAACCTTTCTAAGAGGATGTGGGATGCCAATTAAGGTAAAATAATTTTGCAAGCATTGTATATTTTTTGTCATTGAGCAAAGCATTGTTTTTCCATGGTTGTATATAACTATTTCAGAACTATAACTATTGTCATAACTGTAGCTTAATTGATCAAGATTAATGCAATACTACCCCCATATTCTTATATGAATAAATACATTTGTGGAACATGTCCTTAGCATATGAGAAAATATATGTATGGATTTATTATATATGATATATGTTATCAATGTTATACTGTATGTACATATGTGTGTGTTAGTTCATTATAATTTAATCCACATGTCCCCAAATCTAGGGAGCATGCTCTATAATAAAGGCATGTCCCAACCCTACACCAGTAGCATATGGGGTGCATACAACTAAATACCTAATTCAGAAATTTTTGACCTGATGCAAATGCCCATATAATGGTGATTGAGAGATATCTGCATATATATTTTACTCTATACATATATACATACATTTGTATGTCTGTGTTTATGTGTATACACATATACATGTACTTGTTTGTTTGTATATATATACACATAGACACATATATGAATGTAAAAATGTGTAGATTTCTATATATAAAGAGATGAGTGTAACAATGATAGCTCATTGAAAGAATCACTTGAGTATTAAATATTCCAAGTGGTTAATCCTAAAAGAGAAGATATCTAATAGAGTGTATATATCCATGTATGTAAGTGGATATGAATATGCATGAAAATGTCTGTAATGAATACATATTGAAACATATCATCTATTAATATACAGAGTCTATCTCTACCACATAATAAATCCTCTATATAATGGTGTGTATATCCCTAAACAATCAATATGCTAGGTGACCAAGCAACCAACTCAATAATATTACAAAAAAATTCCTTGCTTAGATTATCAGGGATTTAGGGTTTACATTACCTCCAATATACATATTCTAATTATAGATTTACATAAAATTATAGACATTTTTCTTTTCATGCTACCATATTTCCGCATCCTCTAATACATTCAAATATAAACTGATTGGGTCTGAAATAGTCTTTATCTATTTCTGATTTTATTCAAGAAGAACAATTAAATTTTACCCTCGATTAGTTTTTCTTGGTGCTCTGTATTTGATCTACTAAATATATTAGATACAATTTGTGTTTTTTTCATTTAAATGAAGAAATGTACATGTTTTCCATGTAATTTTAGAACATGATTATAGGGATTGAAGGATAAGTTTGTAATTTTGAGGTTTCTACTACTCAATCTATGCCTTAAGGATTGCCATTTTTTGCCTCTTGACCAATCAACTCCAAGTTCTATCCCACTATCCTTTGACAAAAACTACTCATTGACTTCCTTAACACAAGCTTGTACCTATTAACCAGTTTGTCTAAATGTGGCTCCTTGTTTACACATTAATATCTCTTTTGGCAATAATGGATCAAAATGGTTTCACGAGGTCTTAAAGAGCAGGCTCTCAAACATGGAGATCAAGAGTGGGACCAGGTAAAACCATTCATAATCATACTCATATTGTTTTATTGGCTTTCTAAGAGCTAAGTATCCAGGACAACATTTTGTATTTTTCTATTGAATTTCCAGAGTGAGAATAATTTTGGGTTTGCAACCCTATTTTTTAGTACACCAGCTAAGTATCTAGGACACACTGCAGGTACTTTTTCTCACCATATTGTTCATTTTCCACAAAATTAGATTCTAGTGTGTAGTTTAATATTCACTATTTTGATATTTTCCTTTTTAGCAAAATTAGAATCTAGTTCATAGGTTGTGCTTGTTGTGCAAATTTGTAAGATGAGTTTTTTGTATTCATTTGCATGGGACTTTCCTTTTTCAATAAAATTTTATGCAATGGAGTCCAGATATTCAAATTCCTGTGTTACCCATGTCTGTGTAGCCCCAGATTATGTGGTGTCAGCTCCTTTTCAGCAGGGTTTAGGTATGAAATCTGTGGATCTGCTGCAATCAATCACCGGGAGTTGATGTTGTTTAAGCCCTCTTTATGGCCATCTAATCCCCCAACATATTTTCCAATGGTACATAATGTTATCTTCATTTTTCTTTTCTCAGTTCAACTTTTTTTTATAATTCATTATTTTCTCACATTGGGATTTGACTTAGCTAATTGAATCTTTGAGACTTTTTGTTTTTGTTCTATAAACAATTTCAGTATTATATCATTATGTAGGAGATGCATTAGGAACACCCAATTAAAATTGACATTTGAATATTAATTTCTCAAATGAATGTGTGAAAAACACAAATTACCACTTATGAAATATGAGTTATTTTCCATTATTTTCAATGGTAGATGTTGTCTCTATGAATATTAAAAGCTATGAATAGTGATAAGATCTTAGGTCTATTAAACCCTAGCACCTTCATCAAAATCTATGGAGGTTTTCCATGTTAAACCTTGTTAGACAAGGTAAAAAAGAAGTCATAAACTAAATTCTAAATACAAATCAAATCCTATTTTAGTAGAGAACAACTTAAAATCTCATAAATATAAAATACACAAATGTTGATATAAAATATTGTTGGAAATCCCTATTTCAGCCAGTAGTCAAAAACTTATGTCAACCCCTAAATATTGGTAAGAAACAAAATTGAATAATGTGTTAATAGAAAAAAATAAGCACCAATAATATGAATGAATAATATCTCAGCATTATATGATATTTTTTCTAGTAGTTGGGAGGTATGAAAAACCTGGAAAAAGTTTCTAGTAGACTTTATATTCAACAAACTTCATTCATATAATAGTTCCTAGCCATGAAGGAGGTATGGCCAACAAGAAAATTTGAATGGCTGATTAAAGAACAAAAATCTGCAACAAATCCTTAGAATATGATTCAGTCACCTCACACAAGTTGAAAACTAAACAGTAGACCTCACAAAAAACTAAAATCAACCTTTGAATGGTATGGCTTGTATGAACTAATGGTATGACTAGAATATTATTTTTACCACCAAAAATCCCAACTAGCATTTGTATGGCAGGGTTAGACTCGTACAACCCTCACAAAGAAATATTTGAAATCTCACACAACACAACAAACCAACTAAAATTGGAAAATATTTTGCAACCTTACAGCTCATTGGTAATCCTTGGATAAAATTACTCGTGTCTAAGAGGGTTTTTGTCTTCAAATCCATTATCCAAAAGGGTTTTCTTCCTTAAGCAGAAAAATGGATATACATTCGATTTTTTTAAAATGGGGGTTTTGATTTTATAAATTGAATTCCTTCTTCTTTTCCAAACCTCTCCTTTAACAATATCTTTGAGGGAATATAATATTATTTATTGTTTTCCTTTTTCTTCCAAAACTTTATTTTAAAATTGTCTAGAAAAGCCTTTTAAATAAACATTACTTTATTGGAAATTAAATTAATAGGCTAAGGGTCTCCCTATGACTTCAGTTTGGAAAGGGAACATGAAAATCCTTCCCATTTTATGCCAATATATCCCTTGGCTCCTCCTACGAGCATATATTCCCACCCTCATCCTTTACTGCTCTCCATTTCCAAAACCCTTCCCACTCACTTAATCTCCTTGTAAGTAACAGAGAAGCTAGTGAATCATGTTCATATCTCAACTTTAAATTTCCCTAATTGAATATCTCATGTTAAGAAAATCTGTATTCCCTCCAAACCATCTGAAACTAATTTAAGTAAATATCACTCTTGTTGGATTCATCTTCTCTACCTGCTGGAGTCAAGTTTTAAACTTCTCAAATAAAATTTGGAGACAATGGTTCTTGAATCCCTCTCATGAGGGAATACTTAGTAAATCTTGCTACTTTGTAGCCCAACATGACAACCCTTCCTCAACCTAAAGGCATAAATACTTCAATAAGATATAGTTTGGAATCATGAACTTTGTGGTTTCTTATTGGTTTTGGATCTCAAAGGCCAATAACTTAATACCATTTCCTTCAATTAGGAGCTCTTCAATTATATGTTTTCCTCTTGGTTCTATCTGAAATGTCTAATCAAGAGTTTTAATTGCTCTTTGTAGTCTCTACTATACTACTCTCTTAGTTAATTTTTCAATTACTTTTGCAATCATATGACTTCAATTTTGTAACTGTAACATCAAATAAGAGGCAAAACTCTACATCAATGTAAGGGGATGAGTGACTAGACCTGCTCTATCAAGAATCTCAAAAAGGACCTGTAAGATGGGTGCCAATCCTAGAACATCAACCAAATCTAACAAAATCCTTTTGTGGTGTAATCTTGAGAGAGATTCTCCCCTATGTCATACTCCTATAGGGAATATAGGGATTAGCATAGCTTTTTTGCAATGTTGTGATTCATTCCTCTCCTTGATTTGTGTCACGTGTTATTCTATATCTTTAGTCATATCTAGGAAAATCGTCACTTTGTCCTCTTACCCGTCCCAAATCAAAGGTAGCATGTTTGGTCTACCAAGCAACTGCTCATAAGGTAGCATACCCAAGGAACTCTAGCAGTTTTTGTAGGAATAAGCAACTAACAAGTACTCTTCTCATCCATTCTAATGATTGGTGACATGCATCCATGATTTATATGTTCATCTTTCATGACTATTTACTTCCTTTAAAAAGTAATAGTTATTGCTCGCTAAAAGATATTTTTCTTGCTCGCTATTTTACCACATCTTAGCTTTGGTAATCCTCAAATTTCCCATTTTGCAGCTTTTCAATGTCTAGCAAGAGCCCTTTGAGCTTTGTTCAATAGTTTCTATGATACACATAATAAATGAATACATGATCAGGATTTGTTACTTTTTTTGTTGAATAATTTTCTTACCAATCTTCATTTTGATTTGCTTATAAAGGTTCAGTAAGATCCTTTATGAAACTCTTCTATGTGATTTTTCATGAGAACATGAATTCACTCAATAAGTTGAGAACATGTAGTTGAGAATATCAAAACAATGTTTTCTTGTCAATTTTGATCCATTTGTATTTTTTGTAGCTCGTCAGAAAGAGATGGTTGTAAGTTCTATAATAGAGCTAGTTTTGGAAGTAAAAACTCCCTGCTCATTGTCTGAATCCACAAATCATCCAACTATGCTGAAATATGAAAATACAGTAGATTAGATGCATGTAGAGAACATATAAAAGATGAATAATGCAAACCCAAAGTTTTCTACTCTAGATCGACGCAAATAATCTTCAAGACTGATTTGTTAAATCTATGGAGGTTTAGAATAGGGTGATCCTACAAAAACTGAATACATCTTTATATAAACTAAAATTTAATCCTATATCCACACAATAGCTAACAAAGACTTACCAGTGCTGGATGATGGAGAAGGGGCACTGCCCATGTCAAAGATCTTATTCAATAAAATGCCTCAAAGAAATGTGATGTGGGAGTGCCCTACTAGACATACACGAAAATGTGGAAGCATAGACAAGGCAACTGAATTGTTTCAAAAAATGCCTCAAAGAAATGTGATATCATGCCACCCGCTCTCCGGTAAACACTTCAAGTGATGCCAGCGATGATGCGAGATTTCCCACATCACTGCTGGCATCACTTGAAGTGTTTGTTGGAGAGCGGGTGGCATCTTTTCTTGATTACAATCCTTCTAGAGGGAGCACTCTTCCTACTTAAAAGACAATAGCTTATATTTCCATGAGATGTCATAGAAAACTACTCATTCAATCTCATTTTCATTCTAAGGGCTTTGTTTGTTATGGGTTACTCTTCCATTTATCAATTTGGGAGTTTTGATTAAGCTTCAATACTTACACTTATGTGACAGATTATAAAGGTTTCAACATTCCTTACGTTAATATTTCTACAGGGTTGGATCAATTACCATTAGGGAGGACGACCACTGAAATGATTCTGACCTTAACCTTCATTGGTAATCTCATTCGTTGGCTTTTGGAATTCTACTCCATAGATTGATATTTCTTTGAGAAATTTGGACTCTAAATTTGAATTGGTTGGAGGATGTTCGCTGAGTAGAGAGAGGAAGACTTGCTATAGTGTGCTAAAAGATTGACTGACTTATCTTCTTGAATTCATGTGATTTGTTCTTCCTTGTGAACCATTTAGCACCTGCTCTCTCGCAAACACTTCAAGTCATGACAGCAGTGATGCGGGCTTTCCCGCATCACCGCTGGCATGACTTCAAGTGTTTGCAGGAGATCGGGTGGCATGATATCACATTTATTTGAGGAATTTTTTTGAAATAGTGCACTTGCCTTGTCTATGCTTCCACACTTTCATGTATGTCTAGCAAGGCACTTATAACTACAAAATATGACACAAAAATCTTTGTTGTTATGCTTTTATGGATGTCCCTTCATTATTACTGGATATCTGATGTAGTGCACATTATTATAATGCAAGCCTATTTTTCAAATTGTTTCATTTAGCATCACTAAGAACATTTTCCTTTTGTAAAATGATGGAAATGGTTCACATCTCTCAGAACAATCTCTTGCAACACTCTTGGAGATGAATTTAGATGCAATGTGAAAATCAAAACATACTCGAAGGTTCTTAACAACTCTAATAGTTGTACCAAGGGCCATGTTTAACAAACCAAATGCAATTGCTAACTTTTCACTATGGTGATAGATAAATGGTTTTTTTTCTTCTATTCCACAACATTAAGTAAAAGTCTTGAATTTGGAAGTACCCTACTGCCTTCATTTGCCAAGCCAATTTCTCCAATTTTGAATAGCTCTCCCATGTTTGTGGATGTGATCTGTCTCCTACAATTTTTTAATTGATTTATCTTTTTGTTGTGTTTGGACTTACTTTTGTAAACTTGCAATATACAATACACTTTTATTCTTTCTAAATTGAGACTAATAGTAATTTTGTTGGTTGTATTGAGGCATGACTTCATTCATGGCGAAAAAGGAAAACCTTGTTGCTCATATCAGACGGAACGTTGCATATAAAGGAGGACATATTCTAGTTGGGTTATTATTGACAACATTGAAGGAGAGAGCTTCATATATGGGACATGATCAACACTCTCCTTCTTAGATTCTACATGTTATAGGTTGCTCTAGAAATATTTCTCACATTGTAGAAGTTTTAGGGATGAAAGGAGAATGTGCTCGCATTGAAGGGCTCCAAGCATGCATTTTCATCATTGCAAATTTTTTTTGGAGAATTTTCTTTTTTATAGTCATTTTTGTGAAATATTGTAACTCGGATTTTCAGTCTTGTGACTGAAAATAAAAATTGTAATACTCTATTTCTAAGTTGTAACTAGAACATCTTTCTTTTATTAATAAAGTTCACCAATATTTCCTTCTCAATGGCTATCTTATTGTGTGCAATTGATGATTGATGTGTATTTCTATGTTTTATGTTTAAATCCTCAAATATTAGTCACTAAAATGACTAAATATAATACTAATTCACATCAATTAAATATTTAATTGACTAAATATACTACCAATTGAAAAAAATAAGTGAACAATGAATAAATATGACTAAATATATGACCTATGAAATAAAAATGACTAAATGTACTACCAATTGACAAAAAACTGTGAATAGTAAATAAATATGACCAAATATATGACCTGTGAAATAAAAATGACTAAATATACTACCAAATTGATCAAAATGATTATTAAAATTAATGACTAAATACACTACCAATGGACAAAAATCAATGAATAAAAATGACTAAATAAGTGACCAGATTACAACAATCGATGACTAAATCAACGACTAAATATATCAGTGAAAAAAATGACTAAATCTTTGTAGGATGGTGAAATCTTGCACATTGTTTGTGTAGATTCAACCATCCTCATAGAATAACATGGTTCATTTCTCCAAATAAAATGCTAAACCTAGATCAAACATGCATGGAGAAAAGGAAATACAACCTATTCTATTCTATGATGGATTGGTGCCCTCCATGAAGATGTGAGAGAGCCCTTTCCCAATCCCTTTCTAAGCCAAATGAGATAGACAATGAGTTGCTATGAGCTCAAGTTGCCTATAGTTTAGATACCTTCAAATTGTGTTCTAGAAATGAGAGAAGATGCATTGCTTTTATAGAAGAAGTTGAGAGAAGAGAGGCCAAGTTTAGCCAATGTGGGACTAAATCCCCTCCAATAGAATAGAGCCACTTGGCATGATGGGATTGGTCAAAGCTTGTGCAAGTTTTGGCCAATGTGCCCATTCAAATTTGAAAAATATCAATAAATGCATATTGTTGAGAGTTTTGGGGGGAATTATCTTTGTACAAAAAAGTCAAAGATGAGAGTTATTGAGAGAAAATAGGCTTTTTAATAAATCAATTAAATTGATTTATTGATGCAAGTGGGTGGGTTAGTTAGGAGTTTAGATTTGACTCTAGTTGAGTCAAAAGCTAGAGAATGGTAATTGTGATTAGAAGTTAATTAATTTAGATTAATTAACTTAGGGGATTTTAGGGATTTGATATTTGATTTTAAATCAGTTTGATTCATTAAATCAAATAAGAAGAACCTTAGGAACTTAATTAAATAATTTGATTTATTTAATTAAGCTTGATGAACCTTAGGATTAAATCAATAAATTGTCTTAATTGATTAGCAAAAGAATTGAATGCATGATGTTAGTTAAAGCGGAATGCATAATGTTATTTTTGCATGTCTACATTTTGCCCCTCTTTGAAGCAATGTACTTGTTGCATTGGTTCAAAGAATGATGTTGCCAATATCGAAATTAAAAAATTTCCGAGTTTTCGGATGCCCCAGTGAAAAGAAGTACGTTAGTACATTGCCCCCTCGAGAGATTGAGCGAAAAGATATAATTTGAGGTGGATCTCGCGACAAAGAGGTTCAAAATGGATGTATGTATGGTTAGACTATATGATAATGATGATGAAAATGAGATGTTCAAAAGATGCTTAGAATAACAAATCTATATTATTTTAAGCATGTTAAATGATTATGCGATGCATGTGAGATGGATGAGATGGATGATGTTGTCCTGATATGATGGTATGACATGATTATGCAAGATGAGAGGATGAATGCAGCATGGATGCAGGATGGATGCATTGTTAGCATGAAAGAAGGTAGAAGAATGAGAGGGATCAACCCTTAAATTCGAGAAGATGAAGAAGTCCAACAAGACAACTTTATTAGAGATGATGATGAAAGATGATGATGTATTGCTTATCCAGGAATGGGAGATAAAGAGCGTAACTTTCTTTATGTTTGATAACACACATAGGTGCGATGCATCAAGGTATTAAGAACCAGGATGGCATTGCGCCTAGTGTGATGGACTTTGACTTGACAATCAGATAGGAGTACTCTTGTTCACACTTGATAGACATAACCTTATTCAGAATGCAGTTCAGATATTCTAGACATCTCGGGCCAAAACATAAAAAGGCAAGCCTTCTTATGTGGTCAACAAGATACCTAAAACATCCTTCCTACAAACAAAACAAAGTATGCGTGACGAAGTTATTTTACAAGAATATCCAACAAGCACAGCAGATAAAAAAGATAATGATCATTGCCCCATTCCTTTCTCTCTAAACCTATTTTGTTTAGGCATCATCGAGAGGTCCTTGGAATGAGCGCAAAATAATATAAGTCTAAAAGACTAAAATAAAGTAAACAAACAAGCTGATGTTCTTCGTATCGCTAGCCAAGACTAAACTACTGTGGGGTACTTGATGCTTATGTCCATCGTGGGAAAGCTTCATTCTAGGACATGTAGTGATCAGGGTTTTGGTAGGACTTATTGGGTGATAAGCTATTGATACTCCGAGTTGACCAACTTGTTGACTTTTTGACTTAGACCTTCGAGACTTTGATGATTAGGCGTTCACTTTAGAACCTACTAAACTTGCTTCTGACTAACTCACCAAAGGGTGAAAGCGACGATGATTTATTATGAGTGATGACAATCACGAGTGAAAGCGAGATGAAATGGATGCACCATTTTGGTTTTTTCAAATTTTTTGAGGCTATTTTTGGTATTTTCAAGATTTTCCAATGTTTTTAGTATTTTCAAGACTTTATGAATGTTTTTGGTATTTTCAAGATTTTACAACGAACAGACTAACTTAAAGACCTATCCTAGGGGTCTCGAGAGCTGATCCATAGATTAGCCTTGCCTACGTTATATACGCAGAGACCACGTAGTTCGACTGGTGGTGGACTGACTTGATGATAATATGGAAAAATGGATTGCCATTTTATTGCCTAAAGGAATGACTTAAGATGCAGACTAGATGGGCAAACGGATTGCCAATGCAACGGACGCCTAAAGGACTGACCCAATCGTCTCGGGGGATGATCAAAGATCACCCTTGCCTACGTTCAAGCTCAGGGACGACGTAGTTCGACAAGGTAGAAAAAACTGACAAGACTTAATGATGAAATTTTTGAAG